>JAPYYJ010000143.1:0-20979 GCA_028533885.1 Nasua narica | reverse complement strand
GTTCATTTCTTCTATTGTATTTTTTTCCTTCTGTTGTATTTTGAAGCAAATCCTTGACATCATGTCATGTCATCTCAAACATCATCATCGTATCTTTAAAATAATGACATTTTCTTTTCCAACCATAATATAATTATCATATCCATCAAATTTGACCGTGATTTCTTCATGTCATTGAATACCCGATCCATCTTCCAATTTCCCCAGTTGTCTCAAAAAATGTATTTTAAGAGTTGATTTGTTCAGAATAGGATGCTCTCAAGGACCATAGATAGCATTTGGTTGTTATTTCTCCTAAGACTCTTAATCTGTGATAGTCCTCTCCCTTCATCTTTACCCTCCGGTCCACTGACTTAATGAAGAAGCCTAGTTATTTTGAGAAAAAGTCCTGGAGTCTTGATTGCTGTGGCTGTTCTTTGTAGTGTCATCTTAACTTGTTCCTCCATCCGTTGGCATTTTTTATGTAAACCAGAATTTAGCTCCAAAAACTTCATTAGATTTAGGTTCTGTTTCACACAAGGATACCTTATAGGTATTCTTTTTCAAACAAGAATACGTTATAGGTATTCTTGTGTTTCATATTTTATCTCGGTTGGAAGTGTAGAACATCTGGTTATCCCATGTTTAGTGATGCTTTAAGATGGATTGTAGTTCAAAATAAATAAATAAATAAATAAAAATAAAAATAAAATAAAAAATAAAAAGATGGATTGTGGTTCAGGTGCTGACATTCTGATCCTTCCATTATATTTTTCTATTCGTGGTTTGAGTATCCACCAATGATCATGCCTTAATTTATTGCATTTGAGAGTCACAAATGTTGCCTTTCCCCTCTAATTCACATATTTCTCTACATTAATTAGTTGAAAATCTTTTTTTTTAGTTGAAAATCTTTATAGAATTTTCCTTCATCAACTAGGTCTGTTTACCTTGTAATACGATTTGGACAAGGCAGTTAAATTGTTGCATTTATTGGTTGGTTTTTGTTGGAAGAAATTGATGACCAGCTTTGGGTTTTTTTATTAATTATTTAAACCAGAGTATGAATTGGTACAACCTAGATTCTTCCCAATACTGCTTTAAATTTTAGAAACTGTAGGTTGCCTCCAGGTTCTAGTAACCCCAGAATGATTTGAGATAGTGACTTTAGTCCAGAGGTGAGTAGTTTTGCTTATTAATGTAATAATTATTTTTTATTTTGGTTTTAGCCAGTGGTCCAAAAAGGGAATGGGTGGTAGATAAGGGACTAAACAGAGTCAACTAAAACTCAGATATGTTTCTCTCAGGAAGGAATTCATCCCCCTAAAATACAGAACCAAGAAGCAATAGTATTTCCTTACTAAATTCCAATAGAATATAAATCACTTCTCTCTCGTAGCTAATTGTGAGAAAAAATGATCTACAGATAAGGGTGAATTGTTTCCTCAAAGGATTAAAATCCCTTAGGTGGTGTTTTCCTTGTATCCCTGTGTATGTGTAGTCTGTTTATACTTTTAAAATAAGATTCTATAGGATGTGCAGTAAAAACAAACATCTTGCGTGAAACATTGCTATCTTAATATATGCTATTTTGGTAGAGTGATGAGGAAACTGCCAAGCTAGATGAATTGGAAGTTAATTAGTATAGCAGTGAGCTCATAGAGCAGTACTCACCCATTTTCTTATATTTAAGTGATGCCTGTTTTCCCATGTGTGTGTTTTTAGGAAAATATTCATTTATTGTTTATTAGGTGTTATTTTAAAAATTTAAGCTCTTTCAGTATCCTTAAAGGTGAATGTCATTTGGAAATTCTTCCTTGTTTTTCTACTGAACCATTCAATAGCCACAGAGCTTAGGCAGAACAAAATTATCACTTGGTATTTTCATTAATTTATAAGGCTACTTTCCGTTAATTATTGGGATGTGTAGACCATTAAGTAGACTTTTCTAAAGAGAAATGCTGGTCAAAATGAGTTTTAAGGATCCTTTATGCCAGTGTGTAAAATGCGGGGTCTTTTAGAGGATTGGTATTGGTAGAAGGGATTAGCTGTTTTTTTCTACCACTATTTGTTTTCCCTATAAAAATTTGACTGCACTATCAAAATGCCTAGCTCTTTTGGGGTAATTCCTGTGATAGGAATAAATATTTAGAAAATTACTAGTTTAAAAGGAGTTACTTAGGTGCCACCTTAATTGCTACAGTTCTTGATTTCATATATTTTGTAGCAAAAATACCTGAAGTACTATGGCTCAGAACGAAATTGATTCCTCAATACCTGGAACCCAAAGGTTGTCTGATGCATATGGATACTAATCACTGGCCATTTCTTGACTGTGTATTAGGTGCCCACATCATTCTTAGCCCTTGTGAGCTAGTCTTCACTTTATCCATAAAAGCAGTTATTCTTATTGTCCCCCACTTCATAGATTTGGGAAGCACGACACAAAAAGATAAGCGGTTTGCTCAGATTCCCATAATTAGTGAGTGGCTGAGATAGTAAGGCATTCTGGCAGTCTGGCTTCAAAGTTCATGCTCCTAGCAAACAATTGAATAAAATACACTATAGAATAACGGGGCTTTTTGGCCCGTCTTCTTTTCCCCTGTGGAGCTAATAATAGAACAGTATCAAACTTGTAGTAAATTGTAAGTCCTATGATTTTACTTTGCCCCCATAATTCCCTTTCCCCCCATATACTAAAGTATTTTCTGTTGCTAAGACAGATTGGTTTTTGTTACCAAGTTCATTCCATGTTTAACCTGGTTATTATATGATTGCAAAACCAAAAGTATGATTCATATGTCCCTTCAAAATGGAATTCAAAATAGAGATATATACATAACATGCAAACCAAAATATAGTTAACTGAACTTATATTCTTATGTTTTTACAAAATGTACATTGAGACTTAAAAACCAAAATCCTGATTTTGGCAAAGTCCTAATCTGTAATATCCCATTATAAGACTGTATTATAGCAAAGAAAATTATGATCATAAAATCAGACCAAATAATTCATCTATTACCCATTTGCAAGTGATCGTCCAACAAAAACTAAAACAATTACAAACACCCAAGCATTCTAGAAATTTTCCTAGAAATATTAAACTACATAGGTTTTTGGAGTGTATCGCTGCATGCCATACGTGAAAAACTTTCTAAAAGCCATATAATTAGAAAAGCAGCATTTTATCATGTTCAATATAAATCATACTTTTGGTCAGAAGATACATGAAAATACTTGTACTAACTCACTCTCCCATAACTGGCCTTCTCATTTATTTCTATTTTAACGTATAAGAAGTAAGAAACTATAGAAGTTGAGTTGAAATTTCTCTATGTTTGCATTCTTAGAAAAGGATGTTGAGTTCTTTGGATTATTGACCTATCCTCCATTTTGCTGTGGCTGAATTTTTAGAATACTAATTTCTCAGTCTTTAAAATCTTTACTTTAGAAAAGAAGTAATGAGCTGAAATAGAATTGTTCATTTAAAATACCTGTCCATGGATAAAATTTTAACTTCTAAATCATAAATTAACTTGAAACAATACCTTTAGAGAGTTTAACTCAACTCTTTGAGCCCTTTTTAAATAATATTTGGATGAATGTGTGTTAAATTTGGAATTTTTATTTTCTTGGCAAGGGAAATGTGTCGGTGGTAGTTGCATGCTTTGGAGGTATAACAGGCCACAGATGTGATGTGAACATTAGAAGAAATAATGCTATCATGTCGGTGCATATTTACTTATTTGCCAGCATTCTCAAAATGGATAAGGTTAATCCTGGAGGGCTAAAATGTTATTCGTAGACTGCCTTTTAACTATCCAAGGTAAATTTTTCATATAAGGTTCTTTTTTTTTTTTTTTTAAGATTTTGTTTATTTGAGAGACAGAGAAAGTGAGAGAGCATGAGAGGAGAGAAGGTTAGACGAAGAAGCAGACTCCCCGTGGAGCTGGGAGCCCAATGTGGGACTCGATCCCCGGAACTCAAGGATCATGACCTGAGCCTAAGGCAGTTGCTCAACCAACTGAGCCACCCAGGCGCCCTCATATAAGGTTCTTAATGGATGATCACATAGCTTTTGCTTCAACTGATCTGTTAGGTTCCCCCATTATATTGTTCTCAGCTATAGTTTTAAGAAATTTTATTGACCTTCATTTTCAAGACAGTCTGTCAGATATTTGAATTTATCCTAGCGTTATTGCTCATATTTTTCAGGCTAGTAATCAATGCTAGCCTTTGGATATAAAAGGTAGGTTTAATTTAAATCAGACTGTAGATTTTATTTTGAAAAAGTGTTGGTTTTTAAGAGTTGACAGTTATACGTATATAGTATGGCTAAAACAAAGAAAAGCCTTTCTAAAGTATGTTACTGTTGTTTCTGTAATTGATAAAAGAATCACTGTGTTTGTGACCACAGTATACAATGTGCCTCTATCTAAAGCAGGTAAAAATTAGGCAGAAGATTTTCACTAGTTCCTCTAAAGATATACCAAGAAAACAATAGATAACATATAGGAAATCTCCATTCGATTCTTCTTTTGATCTTTTTCCCCAAGTTCCTTCTAACTTCATGTTTCGCTTCCCTTTTACCTTCTCTACTTTATTTTCCCTGTTGGTCTTGATTTTAATTTAAAGGTAGGGCACCTGGGTGGCTCAGTGGGTTAAAGCCTCTGCCTTCGGCTCAGGTCCTGGTCTCGGGGTCCTGGGATCGAGCCCCACATCGGGCTCTCTGCTCAGCGGGGAGCCTGCTTCTCCCTCTGCCTGCCTCTCTGCCTACTTGTGATCTCTCTCTCTGTCAAATAAATAAATAAAATCTTAAAAAAAACCTTAAAGGTATTACTCTCTACCTTTCCTCTATGCCCCACTTTCTAGATCTTTCTGATACTCTTGTTAAGTGATTGCATGAGCATTTCATGTCCCTGATAGGATTCTGCCTCACCTCAGTGGCATCCTGGTAAATTTGTTCATTGAATTATGCAGCATTCATTTTAGCACTGTGCTAAGCACTGTGAAGAATTGCAAGGTTTCTGTTCTGTAATCTGGTTTACAATCTGGTGGAGGCAGCAAACATCTGAATAGCTGTAATGGAAGGCAAAGTGAACTCTGTAATAGAGTTGGTGTGGTATTAGAGCATGATGAAATACATGATGAGATTCATTATCTGAAGGAGAAATGGGGAGGGTTTTATGGACCAAAGGCTATTGGATTTGGATATGAATAAGAAAAACACGAGCAGATGTGATAAAAGTACATATCATGTTTAGAAAGTGACAAGCATTCAGTTATTAATAAGCCATATTGGAGACTGGAGACTATTAGTCTAAGTAAGATATAGTTGTGAATTTAATCCAGAGACATGAAACGTGAATGAAAAGCAAATATGGAAGAGTAAACATAAAAGTATAGTACTTGGCATCTTACAGATATGAGTACTTACAAAGAATTAAACTAGGGGAGAAGTCCACTAGACAGTAGGAAATTCTGCCTACAACTTGAACAATAGTTCCACGAGCTTGTGAATTGGGAGAATAGATGGTGTGCTATTTTAAAAGCTTGGCTTAAGATTCTTCAGGTATAAGAGGGCAAGAGGATTAATGACTTGAAATTAAAATTGAAACTTAAGCAGCGCACATTTATATTGTGGGAAAAACTAAGAAGCAAGAACTTGAGGGATAAAATAAATAGGATTAAAATGAGAAGTTCCTATTCAGTTCAGTAGTTCCCATAAGATTATTCATGAGGGGTGGATATAAATAAAATTAAAATGGATTAAGGATATAAATATGATAAAGCATTTATTACTCTTTGAAGAAGTGTGCTATAAAAAAGGAAAGAGAAATGGAATGGTAGTTGAGGAGTAAAGCAGGGCCAGACGAGACATCTTTGCATTGAGGAAATATGTATAATCAGTCATATGGGTTTGGGACATCCAAATCCAGATGTCCTGAGTTCAGAATCTGTTTCAGCTTCATTGTTTTGGCCTCCATATTTGTCATGGATATAATAATGACAGCGTTACAAGGCCATTGTGAGGATTAAAGTGTTAATAAGTGCAATTTGTATAGTGCTTGGTGTATAATGAATGCTCATTTCATATTAACTAGTATTTGTTTTTTGTGGATTGTTTTGAAGATTTACTTATTTTAGAGGGCACGAATGGGAGGGGGAGAAGAGGAGGGAGAGAGAATCTCAAGCAGACTCTTTGTTAAGCGTGGAGCCTGACACAGGGCTTGATCTCAAGGCCCTGAGATCATGACCTCAGCCGAAACCACGAGTTGGATGCTTAACCAACTGTGCCATCCAGGCACCCCTAGTATTTGTTTTTAAGCCTAGCGTAAGTCCTAGAATTGATTGTATAGAATTGGTTCTAGAGTATAGTGAAATTACTGGAGCCTAAAGAATAAAAAAAATAATTGCTTAGGATCATTGTAAGAACTAGAAGGGATTATTGTCAAGTTCACAGAATTTTAGGGGGGAAATGTAGCGGTAGAGCTGGGACCAGAACTGAAGTCATCAGCTACATAGTCCATATTCTTTCTTCTCACCATTCTATGTTTTTATGAAGAAAGGGAAAAAGAGGAAACAGATGAAAGAAGGGAATACTTTTGAAGTTGGTTGAAAAACTTGAAATTCTGATCTCATTCTTAGACTTTCTGAATATAACAAGATTGAGAAGAGGATGTGGAGCTTAAGTCTGGTGGATTTGTAGGGAACCCCTGAAAATAGACTTGGATATCAGCTAATGTGAAATACCAAAATGTTTATGGAATCAATTTTGGGGTGTGTATGTGTGTTTTCACTCTAGTGCTCGCTTTGGCAGCACATATACTAAAATTGGAGTGTAAGAACTCTAATACTGACCCAGATGAAAGCTTAGCCAAAATACAAGATTGGATTTATCCATGTCTGGCATTGAAGAACATAAAAAAAAAATACTTGGGCTACACTGTAAAGTCAAGCCAAGGAAAAATAGAAAGGGGACTAGTCAACATAGAGGCAGGGAACTAGTCAACATAGAGGCCAAAAGTGGGTTCAGTAATTGTACGGAGTAGGAGAAGTAAGAAAGATGGAAAAATGAAGTCGGGAAAGGGGATTTTAAATATTAGAAATGAATGGCATAACACAAAAAGAGAAAGAAAAAGTTGTGGCAAGAGAAGTTGCTAAAATGGATTGATGTAATAAAAATCATCAAAGTACACGTTTTAAAGAAATTGTGGACTAAAGGTATTTGACATATCACAAGATGTTAACAGGCTGGGAGAGAAGGAGGAAATAAAGCCAGGTGCTGAAGTCTTTCTGTGATGAGAGAAAATGTTCCAGTGACTTAGGATGGTTGTTTTGATGAGAAATGATCTGTCTTTAAAAAAAGAAAAGAAAGAATGATCTGTCTTAATTGATGGTGGTAGAACTACCGTTATGAAAGCAACATTGAGTGGCAGGGTAGAATGAAGAATAATGCATCCTTTTTCTTTCTTTGGGAAGGGTTTAGGGAGATAAAAATGACTTTTTGAGAGGGTTATAAGAAAAGTTTCATTGAAATAAAGCAAGCTTTTAATTAAAAATTTTCTCTAAGGAACACATTGAATTTGTTAATGGTAGAAGAGAATGGATTCCAGCAGGCTAAATAGGGAATTGGAAGGAAGGTGGTAGAGGAAGGGGAATGGATTGTTTCAGGAAAGAATAGCATTTGTAATTCTTGTCAAAAGTGAAAGTTTCAGTTTCAAATCTGAAATAAAATATCGTAAAAACAACAATAACAACAACTGCCCTCCCCACCCATGACCCAATACTTTATGAGTTAGAAACGGCTCCGAGTCTCACCCCCATCCTCTTTTTCGTAGTATGTGAGACAGCTACCAGATATCTTGAACAGGGTAAAGAAGTAAGTCCCAAAGAAATGTAATCCACTTTGGATAAAAGTTTTGGAATGAGAAATGAAGGGATAAAACAAATTCTGAATCTTGAAAAATCATGGATAAAATTGTCATAGTCAAGAGGAGCCTAAGGAGACATAACTAAATGTAATGTGGGATCGTGGAACAAAAAAGGATATTAGATGTACACCCAAGAAGTCTGGCAGAGTATGGACTTTAGTTAATAATATTTCAATATTGGCTGATGAGTTGCAGCTGCTATACATACTGAATGTCAGACTCTTACATTATTTCCCTCTTAATAATAGAGGGAAAAGGAAGTACTCAGATGATATAGGAACTCTGTAGAACCTTCAGTTTTCCTGTAAGTCTAAAATATAAGCCTTATTAAAAATCATAAATTTATAAGTGATTTAAAGTAAGTTAACAAATACTTTAATTCTTCTGAGCAAGATGTCTTGTGACCTTAAGGAATGAGGGGTAGATAAGTGAGTTATATCACTTCAACCCACTGGACTTTGTATCATATCCATGGCTGTGTGTTCATCTCAGTGGAGGGAGGGTTAGTATTAATGTGTCAGAACTAAAAGGAGAAATTTATAAAATTGCCAAATCCCTTGAAATGGCTGGGTGGCCCACCTGATGAAGATCATTTCACACGGAAAGTAACCCTGTGATACCTTTGTAGGGCAGTTTATAAAGTTCTTCAACATTATTTTACCATTATAACCATCCTGGAAGTAGAATAGGCATTTTTAATCTCCCATCATCCAAATGCACTAAAATTTTTTTCCCAGCGTACCTGATGCCTTAGCTAAAGATGTAAATCATTAAAATTAGAGCTAAAAATAATTTAATGGAGCCCATGTATGTAACATGTTTTAAACAGTTTTTACAAAGGGAAGGTGGTAAATTTATTGACTTACAGCTAGGAGTTAATATGAAAAATACAATGCAGAATTTTTCAGAATTTATCATTTTGGTATAAATAGTGCATCATGAAATATTTTGAAGGTTTTTGCTGGAGAAGACATTTAGGCTAAACCTAATTTTTCCCCTGGTTGACATTAATTTTTCAGAGAAAAGCATACTGAGAGAAATTGTAGAATCTTTCATCAGAGGCTTTAAAAGTTCAGTAAAAGCTCACGACTAATTCCAGGGATTTAGAACTGTGTGAAGATGGCTTAAATAGCTTTTCTAAGTTATCAGCCTGGGGGAGGAAATAGCGGGAGCAAAGTACATGCTAGTGGCATCAAGGACAGCGAGGGCCCTAATTTCTTAAAGGACTCTTACACCATACTCTGGGCTTCCTAAAATGAAGAAAAATGACTGGGTAGAAGAATGTATCATAACCTGACCTACTAGCACAGTGGCCCAGATTGTAAGTGGATACGTGAGCATAAATGGCAAAGTGGGGAGACATGAAGTAGCATTTGGTAGTAGTAACAACAGTGGGGCTCTCACTGCTTGCATTCCACTTTTTGCTAAGCTTCCTATTACCTCCTTACTAGAAGGAGGTAAATTGCATTTCCTTTCAGCCCATTTTCTCACTAGAAAATTGGCAGTCTTATTGTTACCAAAGTGAAGTGTTGTTTAATAAAAGGTGGCATTAAAAAAAAAAAAAAAGTCTTGCAGTCTGCCACACTAAAAAAAGACTCCAGCTTGGACTTTTAAATTTAAGTTACTATTTGAAATTAATTTCAGTTCTCCCTTAAATCTCAGTGATCATTTTTCCATACATCTTAATGTTTTAAGTAATACTGTGCCACCAAGTTACCTATCTCCATTATAAAACGCAAATTTCAACAGGAAATGTATTTCAAAAACCAATTGTCTTGAATATTTAAAGTTTCTTAGAACAAATTTTCTGTCACCTTTGAATATTTGGGTGACGTTTTCATGAGATTGTTGAATTGTATATTGACGTTGTAGAGATGTATTTCAGAAGAAGCTTTCTGCCAAAATGAAGTATGAAGCTTAGACTGTCTTGTTTAGATTGATATATCAAATTTAGGTAGATTGGTATTTTATATTTCATGAATTAGTAATTTTCCTTGAAATGTCAACAGGGAAAGATGAGTAATAGATGACTTAGAACTCCATTCTGGAAGTGTCAGTAGTGTGTGATCTATCTGTGTGTCTCACATTCTTTTTTTCTTTTTTCTTTTATATATCCAAACTCTATTACAGCATTTTCTTTGAAATAAATAAATGCATTTTTTAAAAATCCCCTCATTTCTGGAGGACCACGTATGTACAAACCATCATACCAAGTATACGTGGCAGTGGTTCACAAAACGGAGATGTCTCAGACTCTAACAAAGTCAAAACTATCTTCATGATAATATTAAAATGTTATTTGTCTTTTGACTCTTACTCTCACCTAGCGTCCATGACTCTGAAAGCTCATAGATTATGGGATCATGTGTTCTTGTTCTTTTTAAGATAGTTCTTGGTTTTTATTGCTGATGTGTTAAATATCAGTTGATATAACCCAAATAAACAAAAGTGCTTTGTGGTCCTCAGTCATTTCTAAGAGTGTAAAGGGGTCCTGAGAACTTTTCAGTGTGGGAATACAAAGTTCAAGACAATTCTATTAGATAAATAGGATTTTTTTAATAAACAGAGGATGGGGGTAAGAGTCCAGAGATTTACAGGGAAAATGCGAGGGATTTAGGAATTTTTTAAGATTCATTTTGGTACCTAATTATACTTAGTTGTTCAGTCAATTATTTTGTTTAGGGGGCCCTGAAAAATGTTTGCCTGGTAGAATTGGAAATGAAACCAGAAATTAAACTGATTTAATTTTTGGTTGTGGACAAGAGCTGCTTAAATGTCTTTGATTGATTTAAAAAATATTTTATTCTTAGAGAAATCTGAAGATTGATACAGACCTCTTTTCTTCTGCATGCCATGTATTGTTACTAGTTTGTTATTTGTTACTATTTGTTATTGTTTTGGGCCACCGACTGGATCCCATTAAGACCAAGGAATGGAACAGAATCTTAAGTTCCTTTTTCCACTGAAGAGTAGCCAGTTAAAGGCAGGGAAACAAGGGAATGATTTGACAATGTAATGCCTGCCTCTGGAGTTTCTGCCGCTATTGAGTAACTGTGTTATCAACTTAAGTTGAATGCTATGTACATTGAGCCACAACTCTCTGAAAAACACTTTCAAGGAATGATAATTAAAAGAGGAGGCGGAGGGGTCCTTTTCCAAGAGTGTGCAAAAACAAAATTACTGTGAGTGTATGTGTAAGAATTGGGAATGGATCTGTATACTTGCCACTGGCAGCAGATTAAGATATCCATTGAATGTTCAATGGAAGCAACCTATAAGGTATACTGAGAACTACGGTATTTAAAATGCAGAAGTTTGACATACTGTAGAATAGTTGGTCACAATGATCCACACTTGTGAATCCAAAAAGGCATCAAAGACTACTGAAGACATGAGAAGTTTTTATTTTAAAAGTAGATACTTTTTTCTGGGATTTTCTTTTAAAATCAAAAGGATGAAAAAATAAACAATAAATACATAAAATGGATGAGTGATGGAACAAGATTGGCAGTGAGTGTTGTGAGTTAATACTTGTTAAACCAATGTGATGGGTTTGTGGGGTTTGTTATTCTAGTGTCTCTCTCTCTCTCTCTCTTTCTTTTTTAATGGATAATTTCCATAATGAAGAGTAAAATCTAAAAAAGAAAATGGAGAAATAAGAAACAAGGGGAATCTGGAAAAGTGGGCAAAAGGCATTAAGCCTCAACCACAAAAAGATTGAAAAAAGTATTATTCCACTGTTGAAGTGCTCAGAGAGAAAAGATAAAAAGAAATTGGAGGGAAAAAATTTGTAAGTCAAACTGAAGAGATTAAGAATTGTGAATCTTGGGCGCCTGGATGGCTCAGTTGTTAGGCAGCTGCCTACAGCTCAGGTCATGATCCTGGAGTCCCGGGATCGAGTCCCGCATCAGGCTCCCACCTTACTGGGGAGTCTGCTTCTCCATCTGACCTCTCCCTCTCTCTCATTCTCTCTCTCAAATAAATAAATAAAATCTTCAAAAGAAAAAAAAGAATTGTGAATCTTAACCCTTCAGACTGTCAGTGAAATCATAGTCTCTATAAAGTAAAAAGATTTAAAAAAAAACTTGGCTAAAATATTAAAGAGGTCTGAAATCAAAGGCGACGGCACATCCTTATGACATACACAAGAAGGCTGGTGGAAAGAGAAAAGAAGAAACAAAACATGAACTTACGGGACAAGAGTATTAATGGCCATGTCTATTCAGGTATGTCATGCATTAACTTCATGTAGGTTGGATGTTTCCTTTTTCATGGGAAGGAGAAAAATAATTCATTAGTGAACTAATATTTATTGAGATATAAACTGGTATGTAAGAATTGAAGGGAGGAGAGATTTTGAGTTTATTCGTAATGATAATGTGGATAGAAAATGGTGAGACAAAACTCTCTAGAATAAATGCCCGGAGTATCTCAAAGATGGTAGAACAACAGTAAGACTGGAAAATAGAGCAAGAGAAATTAGGAAATACTAAAACTGGTAGGCAAAAGGTAGGAAAAGACAAAGAGGAAGCTTGTGTGTTAACAGTGACATTTTCTCAGTCTTTCTGCTGGGGAAATGTTGTGTTTGAGAAATTCGTTGTGTTCATTATAATTACTTGAGTGTGAAATGAAGGCAAATAAACTTTGGTAAGATTTCTTTAGGTCATTTGAATGAATTAAATGATGTTCCGGGTGATATGTCTCCAAGAACTGAAGAACTGACTATATTTGTTTTGTAAGCTGTAATTGTCTGATTTCAAGTATGAATTTATGAAGAAGGTAGCACTTGTGTATAATAATGTGTTGAGTTAGGCGCCTGGATGGCTCATTTGGTTGAGCAACTGCCTTCAGCTCAGGTCATGATCCTTGAGTTCTGGGATTGAGTCCCACATCGGTCTCCCAGCTCCACGGGAAGTCTGCTTCTTCCTCTAACCATCTGTCCTCTCATGCTGTCTCTCACTTTCTCTGTCTCTCAAATAAATAAATAAAATCTTAAAAAAAATAAAAATGTATTGAGTTATTATTGAAGACGATATTGATTTTAGATGTGCCTTCTTGCTATAAACCATGGATGTGAATTTTTCAAGTTTCTGACTTAGAAATATCATATTCTTTATGCTTTGCTTTTCCATAGGGAATGGAATTTTGTATATTTAATTTTTTAGCATACTACAGGTATGTACCATAGCCCTAATATTTAAAGATTTCATCGAAACCCGTTAATTTTCTCTAACTGCTACATTATCAACAAACTATTTTTCTAAATGTTATAAAAATTGACTTTCAGGAACCCTCTGGACGGGTCAGCCCTAAGCCATGCAGCCATCTTGCTTAAATTGGTTTTTGTAAAGGACTTTTGTGTGTTTCATAAAATATGCTTTATTTTAAAATGAGGGCTTCCTGTTGCAGCTGTTCCAGGAGCCCTGAGTCCCTTGGCTATTCCAAATACTGCTGCAGCATTGGGTTTGCCTGGAGTCTCAGCTGGTGGCAGTACAGTCCCGTTGGTTAGCAATTTAAATGAAGAGGTTAGTAAAATAATTTTCTAATGTTTATTCTTGAACTCCATTTCATTTGTGAAAGTTTCTCATGTTTATTTCATTTTGCACTTGCCTTTTTCTGTACATTCATTAGTCAAAGTATTTTCTGTATCTTTCTACTTCTGGATAAAATCTATGTACTTGTTTAGGTAATATTTCCTTAGACAGTCATATCTCTTTACATATATATAGGTATATAATTTACATATATATATATATAATTATTATTTTAACACAACTAGCTATTTTTCCTAAGAAAAATATGGTGAAGTACTACAGTATGGCTTTTTCTTTTTGTTGTTCTCAAAGGCAAATGTGATCTAATTTGCAGATTTAACTGTAAAACAATTTTGTTCTTTGCCTTTTCTAATTATTTGCTTGTTCATTTCATGCTTATGTGTCATAGCATGTTTTTAAATCTTATTTTATGTGAACTACTCTAATACATTTTTCTTTGAAGGTTCTTCCAAAGATCTTGACGAGGCACTCTTCCAGTCTTTCTTAGTAATTTTTTCTTTGTAGTTATTATTCATTGTCTTCTAAAAATATTTTTCAGCTTTATCCCCTCCCCCCTGTTAAATACTTTATTGCCGAGTTATTTTCTTTAGTTGTGCATTTTATGTCTGGTATATTTTATTTTGATTGCTATGAAAGCTGGTATGAAATGTGGGAAGCTCAATGTATCAGTTTACAATGTCTAATTTGAATATTTGTTTCATTTTTAATTGGCCTCTGTTAATACAAACATTAAGCTTATTTTATCATTTAGTACTATTGGCATTGACAGTTCTGCATGCTAAAATGTTTGAATCAGAGTGCCTTTGTTTTTCTTTTAAGAATTTTCCTGCATTTCATAACCAGCAATGCTTATGCAGGTAAAGTTCAAAGTTTAAAATTCCTGTGCCTGCTTTCCTTCCCCATGTTGAGATGAAATGCTGTCATTTACTCTTTGACATAGATGTACTTTACCCATATTTGTCTTGGATGACTACATTTTACTCAGTTTTTCTTGTACAGTACATAAACCAACCATTTTCTGACCACATTGCTGCATTTCCTATGTACTGACCTATATTTTATGTTTTTGGTTCCCCAATTCCTTATTTTTTTCTTCTGCATTGCTGTTTCCCTTCCCCATTTCATCCTTTTCCCTTGTGTGTTCACCTTCCCTTTCCTTGTCTTTTCCCAAATGCCCATTCCCTTCCCTGTCTTATCCTTTATTTTCCTTGTCCTTGTCCTCATTCCCCATCTCCATTGCCTGTGTTCATGCTTCTGTGATTGAACAAATGTTCCTCGGGCCGACTCGCCCCAATGGACCGCCTCGAACCATCATCCATGACCACCTCCCCATTCTGCAGGAACCACCCTTAGTTATGGAGGATCTGTTCATCTCCGCTCTTCCTCGACTCTTCTCTCTCCTTGTCTTATGCTGCTTGCTCTTCTGTCCTTCTCCAGATGGTTACGCCCCAAAGTCTGTTTATCCTCTTCGGCATGTTATTGTTAGCACTATACTTTTATTATTGATTTGATTTTTGTTTCACCTTAATTCTTATTTGTAGCTAGCACTTTGACTTAAAGTTGAATAGTAAATCTTTTGCTATTTTTCTTTGCAATTTAAAACTCTCCATAGACACAAAAGTTGTTTTAATGCATGCTGATTCATTTTGCATGGTCTTTAATTTAATATCATTCACATAGCTTTGAGGGTTTATCAAAAATTATTCTTTTCAAAATTCACTGTTCAAAATCTTGATCTTCTTTATTCATTTGTGAGAAAGATGAGTTTGAGTGAGTGATCATGTTGATGTCTGCATGTTTCAATAATATGTCAGAAAGATCATTTTCAGCTGACTTGCATGTAAAATTAATTACATTTTTGGATTACCTCTCTGTGGCTCCAAAAAAGGTGTTTATGGAGATGTGCAGCGTGTGAAGATTTTGTACAATAAGAAAGACAGTGCTCTGATCCAGATGGCTGATGGAAACCAATCACAACTTGGTAAGATTAAACTGTGTTAGCTAGACATCTTTAAATCTGAAATCTTAATCAAAACAAACCCCTTTATGGCAGTAAGAAACTACTCTTTTTTTATAGCCGGGCTCAAAACGTCATGTTAATTTTCATATTTTAGCGTATTTATACATGATGAACATGTTTGCATATTCTGCTGTCCTCTTACCAATCCTCAAGTACACTCTAATGGAAAAAGATTTGGGGTCCAAAATTGCAGTGACAGTTTCACATAATAATGATAGTATTTATATTAAAGATCTGTAGTGTTTTTCTTCCCTGGTTCCTCTATAAAATCAGGATTCCATAGATTATATGGACAGTTAGCTTCTATTGTAATTATTCTAAGTATTTGTCTAAACTTAGTAACAGAAAGAATCACATGGAAAATGTATTTTAGAGATACCAGGTTTTTACAAAATGAAAAACTTCTGCCACATATGCCATTATGAATTCCTTTTGGAATCTTAAAATGTACTCGAGTCAAATTATACATTAAATCTCTACTTAGGTAAATAGATTAATGTATCGTTCGCCTTTATGTACAAAGTCAGAACATATAAATCTGTAATACAACAGCATATTCACAATGTGATAAGAATGTAAATATCATAGTCTTAGCTTATAGTTCTGTTCATTGAGATTCAGGGATGGTGAGGTCTCACGTTTGTTGTGTTCACATTGTTAATTTTGAAATTTGTTATTTGTGATTGAGGGCTGTGTATTTTTGCAGTACAACCAGTAAAAGTCACAGTGTGTGACTTTTGGCCTTTATCACAGGGTGATATATTTGGCCTTTGGTAGCAGATAGTTGTTTGAATTTCATTGCTTCTTATCAGCTATTGTGGTAGCTCAGACATTATATAAAACTATGCATGGGGCTCTCTACTTTTTAAATTCTTCTCTTTCAATAACTACACGAATGTAAATGGGCTAAATGCACCAATCAAAAGGCATAGGGTATCGGATTGGATAAAAAAAAAACAAACAAGACCATCAATAGGCTGTCTGGAAGAGACTCATTTTAGACTCAAAGACACTTCCAGATTTAAAGTGAGGGGTTGGAAAACCATTTACCATGCTAATGGACATCAAACGAAAGCTGGGGTGGCAATCCTTACATCAGACAAATGAGATTTTACAGAGAGGTGGAGAGTTTCCCGAGGGAGGTGGCCCCCTTGACTGGAGGCCCTGGGGTCGGCTAAGGGGAGGACCAGAGCATCTTGCAGGTCCACTTGCATGGCCTGTGTTCTAGCTCCCCCTGGTGGCGAAAAGTTCCATTGCCCCCCCTCCCCCTCCCCCTCCCAGGAAGTCTCGAGTTCCCCCTGGGACTGCTGCCAGAAGAGCGGTGAGAGGAAGGCCTTAGGGAAGAGATCAGTGGCTTTGGAGGGAAAAGAGGAGGGCCAGGGTTCCCAGAGGAACAGGATCTTTCCATGGCTGGGCTGCCTTTGGGCTTCTAGCTCAGTGAAGAGCTCCTAGCCCATTCCTCCGGGGGGTTTCTCAGCACTGAGCGGCTTCTTTGTGATGAATCCACTCTCTGCTTCAGCAAGATCCCCTCCGCAGCCAAATGGCTCCCGGCGGCGGGGTCCCCGAGGCCACCGACGTCGTGCCAGCTCGAAATCCCGCAGCACCGGACCAAGTCTCGCGAGAGCTCGTTCTACTCGCCCAAATGCGCGTCGAGAAGCTGAGGCGAGTGCGGACAATTCTCTTGAGTTTTCTACCCAAATTGATATCAAAACTTGTGAGAATGGCTTGGCAATATGTGGAAAAACCGCTTCCTTTGGCGGGGTCGCTGAGACGAATGGCTTTGGCCGGAAATCCAGCAGCGCTGGCCCGGGCCCCACCGGAGCCGCTTCTCCTCACAGCAAAAGTGCGTCTTTTATCCAAGCCCAGCTCTCTTCAACACAGTCATTTCCAGAATGATCTCAATGCCATTAGCTGGTCCTAACGGTAAATCAGTAGTTCTTTTGAATAGAAATTTAAGAAAAACTCTTTCCTTTGTTGTCCCCACTTTTTCGCCTCAGAAAAAGAGCCTGTCTTTCCCGTCTTTTTTCTTTTTCTTTTTTCCAAGCTCTCCTTTCCTGCTCCCAACTGTTTAGGCATGAATGTTGGCTCTGCCCCTTCTTAGCTGTGTGACCCAGGGCCAATGACCCAACGTCTCCTTGCCTCCATTTCCTGGGGCAGAATGGAAATCCTGGGACTAGATGGGAAGACTGTCTAGAATATTCCATATCACTTGGTGAGTGCAGACTCGGTTCCTGGTGGGTAATTGCCTTTATTGTGGTCACTGTCATTTCTTTTCTTTTTAAAAAATTATTATTGTTATTGTTATTAAAGATGTTATTTATTTATTTGACAGAGAGAGAGAAATCACAAGTGGTCAGAGAGAGAGGAGGAAGCAGGCTCCCTGCTGAGCAGAGAGCCCAATGCAGGGGTGAGGGGGGCTCTCAATCCCAGGACCCTGAGATCATGACTGAGCCAAAGGCAGAGGCTTTAACTCACTGAGCCCCTCAGGCACCCCTGTCATTTCTTTTCAAGATGGTGTCCTGAGATGTCTCCAAAACCTGTTCTTCCCCTGGAAGCTTGCATGTCCGTTTGGGTGGTGGAGACATGAAACACAGTGGCCCCTGTTGTTCTCAGTTCTCTGCTGGGATCCCACAGTGAACTCCTGTTCACTTAGGGAACAAATCAAATGGACTGAAACTTCTCAATGTCTCTGGACATCTCTTCACCTCTCCAATGAGAGTGCTGTTGCCTTATAGAGATCCTCTTTGGTCTCGTCTGGTTTTTGTTGTTGCTGTTGTTTTGTCTTTGTTTTTAGGACATAACTTATGTCTCTATCAAAGTGAAATACAAATGAAACTTTTTCTGTTACAAAGATAGTGGCTTAGAAAAACCACAAAACCATCACCTCAGGATATCTGAATTTGGTTTTATTAATAAAGTAAATACAATACAGAATGATTCACCGGCCTTCAGCTAGAACCTCAGACACAGCTGTCCACAAGGCTTATGTACCAAACAAAATTCACCCAATCCAAGGCTTTGAGTTTCTGGTCAGAGGACCGGGGATATGTCCTATTTCTTTCCATGGACAAAGTGGGAAGGCTTCAGGGAAGGTTTTAACATTCACCTCTCACCTGTCAAGGTCCTGCTTCCTTCCCTAGAATAGTCGTGAGTTTGGTTTTCTTGGCTTCCAATCTCCTACTTTGATTCACTGGAGTTAGTGATCTGGTGACTAGAAAGAAGTCAGGCTCTGAATCAGTGGAGGCTAACATCTGTTCAGCTTCTAAATCTCGGTGGTTTGACCCAATTCCATTTGGATTCTCCCCCTTGGGACAGTGCAGGGCAGGGTCTGCAGTGGGCTTTTTTCCATGTCATTATTTAGGGATTGAGGTCCTTTCAGTGAGTGGCCTCACCATCTTCCAGAACTTTAAGGTCCTCCCTGGGTCCTCTGCATAGGACTTGCTGTGGAAGGAGGTTGTCAAGGGGTGTCCTTGAAGTAGCAGACATATTTCTGCTGAGATTCCATGGAAGAGATCCATGAAAGATTCAATTTCCTCCAACATTGTTCTGGCTTAGGAATTTAGCAGTGAATTTTTTAAATTAATACTTAGAACTTGCTGAGCAGAAACCTGCACAAGTACACTTAAATTTTTAACTCATCTCTCTTTTTTGTCATTTCAGAAAATTGGACTCTATCCTATATTTATTTACTGGGCTTTTGTGATAACCAAATCGGAACTAATCATCCCAACTGAGACAAAATTGATTCAATTAAAAATGTAAGTACATTTTTCATGTCCTTGTGTGCATATTAGACTCATTAGAAATAGCATTCCTTCCAAAAGCGAACTAAAATTTCCTATGGAAATCTTCCTAGTAATTTTCATTTCTTAGGAAGCTTTTGTTTGCTTTTCCAACCATGCGTTTGCACTTCCTAGTCTACCATACCATTTGGGAATGTGCTTTGCAAATCTTCTCCCTAAGATTCTTTGAGGATCATTAGCCATGTGACTTTGGTGGTTTTATGTTTCCCCTCTGGTTGGGAGGAGAAAATACAACAAGTAGGGATTTTTGTAAATGCTATTTCTGCTGATACTATTCAAATATAGGTCTGTAGGTGCATGTAGGTTAAGAAGACGTTCACCTCTTTTTGCCAATATCACTTGTGCTGCACTGAACTTTACAGAGAGGTGGAGAGTTTCATGAGGGAGGTGACCCGCTTAACGGGAGGCCCTGGGGTCTGCTAACGGGAAGACCAGAGCATCTTGCAGGTCCACTTGCATGGCCTGTGTTCTAGCTCCACATGGTGGTGGAAAGGTCCATTCCCCCCTCCCCCTCCCAGGAAGTCTTGAGTTCCCCCTGGGACTGCTGCAGCACCTGAGGCGAGGGGAAAGTCATAGGGAAGAGATCCATAGCTTTAGAGGGAAAAGAGGAGGGCAGGGGTTCCCAGAGGAACAGAATCATAGAAGTGGTGTTCCGCATTCTGGATTTCAGCTCACTTAAGAGGTCTTAGCCCATTCCGCCAGGTGGGTTGTCTGCACTGACCAGCACTTTCATGACGAATACAATCTTTGAATAGGATATTTTAACAGCAATGACTTATTCTGAGGAAAAAAATATCTTTTCTCTAAAAAAAGATTTTATTTATTTATTTGACACACAGAAAGAGAGAGAGAGATCACAACTATGAAGAGAGGCAGGCAGAGAGAGAGAGAGGAGAAAGCAGGCTTCCTGCAGAACAGAGAGGCCCATGCAGGACTCGATCCCAGGACCATGAGATCATGACCTGAGACAAAGGGAGACTTTAACCCATTGGCCTCCCAGGCACCCAGAGAAACACTATCCCAGATAGTTAAAAGATATCTTGTATTTCATAGTACTTCTTTCGTTTCAGTAGTCAGTAGAATACCTTCTTGGTACAGGAACTGCTTGATAGCAACATTCAATATTTTATTACTGGAAAAAGCTTTGGAATATACCAAAACTCTAATGATATTGTCTCCTCTATCCTCCTAAAGTTTGGAGCAAAAACCTCCACTCCAGATAAATCTGCTAAAATATTGCTTCTCCGGGAAGATCTGTGAGTTTGCTTTATCCATTGGGCTTTGCTAGAGGATGTAGTCTGCTCTGCTGCTATTGGAAGTGTAAATCCTTTCTTTGCTGACTGTGATAGAAAGAGCTACATCCAGGCATCGAGAGTACAGTCTACGGAATTTGCAAACCAATATATCTTATGATCTCTACTGCTCGGTGTCCACTGGAGTTGTAACTCAAGAGAGGCCTGGCCTCACCCTTGATGGCGTAGCTGTATGGAATGAACTCATGTCTTTGAGACTTGACCTTTTAACAGTACAGGAAATTCTTAAATCTCCCTGCAGGATACATGGTTTTCCTGGAATAGCAATAGTAGGAAATATATTTTGATGACCTGGGATAGAAATTAGTATTCCCAGTTTTAGAAAGGAGAGAATTTGTCCAGGTAGCCCACTTGCCACTTAAAACCCCGTTA
>JAPYYJ010001429.1:0-14178 GCA_028533885.1 Nasua narica | reverse complement strand
ACTTTTGTATCAACATGGACAGGACTAGAAGAGATTATGTGGAATGAAATAAGTCAAGCGGAGAGAGTCAATTATCTTATGGTCTCACTTACGTGTGGAGTATAAAGAAAATCATGGAGGGCATCGTGAGAAGGAAGGGAAGGGTGAATGGGGGGAAATCGGAGGGGGTGATGAACCAGGAGAGACTGTGGACTCTGAGCAACAAACTGAGGGTTTTGGAGGGGAGGGGATGGGGGGTGGGCGAGCCTGGTGGTGGGTATCGAGAAGGGCACGTACTGCATGGAGCACTGGGTGTGGTGCATGAACAATCAATCTTGTAACACTGAAAAATTAAAATAAACATATTTGGGGAGGAAAAAAAAAAGTTTCTGGAAACTGGTCTACCTTGAAACTTCATTTACCTGTAACATACCAGTCTACAAGTTGCAATTTAAATACTCCGTGCAAAAGATGACATACATCATGATTTCCTTTACATAAAGTTAACTAAAATAAAGAATACTTTTGAGGGACACATTTAACATGTCACAAAATTATATAAAAACAAATGCAAGGAAATGAACCCAAAATTTAGAATAATCATTTGCTTGGGTGGGGAAAAGATGGGTTAGAGATAAATAATTATCAACACCCTGTGTTTTGTTTTAGGGAATAATCCTAAAGGTGCTTATAACTAAAATTAAAAAAAATAACTACTATTAGAATAAAACCCAAGTGACTTCATATATAAAAGCAGGCCATACAATATTCACTGGATATGAAGTACCAGAGATTGTTATGAATCCAATGAGGAGAGAAAAAAAGTTTAATTTTTAAAAGGCTCAATTTGGAAAGCATGAGCTTATGGTGTGACCTTCCTTGGCTCCTACCCTCTAAATGTATTTTTAACAATGTTTCTTTTTTTTTTTTTAATTTTATTTATTTATTTGAGAGAGTAAGCGTGAGAGAGCACAAAGAGGCGGAGTGGCAAAGAAGAAGGAAAGGGAGAAGCAGCCTCTCCACTGAGCAGGAAGCCCAATGAGGGGCTGGATCCCAGGATCCCGGGGATCATGACCTGAGCCAAAGATAGACACTTAACCAACTAGCCACCCAGGCGCATTTTCAACAAATTTAAATAAGAAGAAAAATTATTTTCTGTTATTCTACTCTTATGCCAAGTGTCTCAATCACTCACATCCTTCTCGCCCCCCACCCCGCCCACCGCCACGTGAGCTTTGAAATTGAGAAAAAAATTTTAATTGTCCTTAACATTTTCTTCTTCAGGATCACTCATTCACTACCACCTTGCAATCTTCCCTGGTTCCCTTTTTATTCACTTGTCCAATCATTATTCAATCAGTACTTAAGAGTTACAATGAGCCAGGTTCTATACTAGGTAATAGTACCAGAGAAAGTAAATAGTGGTGTAAATATGAGTTACTTGATAAGCTCTCAAGGAGCTTGTAGTCTAGTCTAGGCAGATACTACTAATAAACACAATAAAAAGAGACAAATAATAGAGGAACATGCAAAATTAGCATAAGGCAGGGAGGGCTGCACAGATGTAAACTGAAACAGCATCTCGCTGGGAATACAAGTTTGTAAGGAGGAGGGAGGCTTAAAATAGAACAACAGCCTGTTCGGAGGGCCGCAGGCAGCTGTGGAGAGCCAGAGCACAGGATACAAAGGAATGTGATAAGGGACAAAGCTAGAAAGACAGGCCCTAAAAAACAAAGAGGTCTGGATTTTAGCTTGTTTGAAAACTTAGTCCCCCTCTTTCAGAAAGGGCTGTCCATGCAACTATAGAAACATTCTCTAACACAGGAATTCTCTCACCTTTTTGTGCCATATGACAGACTGGTGAGGCATACTGATCCATTCTCAGAATGTTTTTAAATGCTTAAAACACGCAGAATTCTGAACAATTTTTATGGACACTCCACTCTTAAGGTAGTGAAGCTAAGTGTGGGCTGCGCATAGTTGCTTTCTTCTGGAACATGGTAAGGAAGGGGGAAAGTAAGTTTACCGTGGAAAATGATGATGACCCTACACTTCAGCCAGATGATCAAGGTAGCAGTAGTGCTAAGTCATGTTGACCATACACATACTCTTGATATGTAATGAAAAAGGAACTTGACCTCTCTGGCAGTCTGACCATGACAGAAACATCCAGCAAATCACAACTCAGGAACATTCCACAAAATATCTGACCAGTACTCTTTAAAATGGTCCGGGTCTCTCAAAAAAAGGAAAGTCTTAGAAATTGTCAAAACCAAGGGGACCAAAGGAGACATGTCTAGTAAATGTAATCTAGTATACCCTGAATAGGATCCTGGAAGAGAAAAAGGACACTAGAGAAAACTGAGGAAATTTCAATAAAGTATGGGCTTTTGTTAAAACAATGCAGCAACACTAGTGCAACTGTTGTGACAAATGTACCCTACTAATGTAGGATGTTACCAACAGGGAAAACTGGGTATGGGGTAATACAGGAACTCTCCATACTGTATTTGCAATAATTCTGTACATCTAGGACTGTGCTAAAACTTTCTTTAAAAGATAAATAAGATGCATGAGATTAGAAATGATTTACACTGAAAAATTATTTTTAAAAAGCAATTTTGCAGTGTAATATCTGTGATTCTTCATTAATTCATTAAATAACAGTATTTCCAGGCAGGCCTAATTGTGGTAATTTCCTTGATGGACGTAAACAGTATTTTAAGCTAGTGGCAAACAAATATATGAAATTACCTGAGATTGCTATAGTGAGAGTCAAATATATTATTGCTAACACTTCTGCAATTTGTAGTCTACAGTCAAAACTGAAGATAAGCTAAATCTTATTTAGAGTTTAGAAAATATAAAGATGTAACTTTTTTCCTGTCCAAGTTCAAGTCTACTCAACTCTACTCATGGACCGCAGGTTAAGAATCATCTTCTGGGGGTTGCCTGGGTGGTCAGTCAGTTAAGCATCTGCTTTCGGTTCAGGTCAGGATTCCGGGGTTCTGGGATCGAACCTCACATCAAGTTCCCTGCTCAGCCAAGAGTCTGCTTCTCCCTCTCCCTCTATTTGTGCTCACTCTCTCTCAAACAAAATAAAATCTTTAAAAAAAAAAAAACAAAAGAAAGAAAAGAAAAAAGTCCTCTTCTAAAGGAAAGAGAAAATAAGCACAGATGACCCTTGACTAACATGGGTTTGAACAGCATGGGTCCACCTATATGTGGATTTTTATAAATAAATTTATGCCCAGTACTATAAATGTTTTTACCTTATGATTTTCTTAACATTTTCTCTTCTCTAGTTCACTTTATTGTAAGAATGTAATATATAATATATATATACATATATAGGTATATATACATATACAAAATATGTGTTCTGTTTAATTATGGATAAGGCTTCTGGTTAACAGTAGGCAATTAGCAGTTTCTGAGGAGTCAAAAGTTATCCGTGGATAACTTTTCAACCACGTGGGAGAGGGTCTTGGCACCCCTACCCGCCATGTTCACCGGCTGTACCAACACTAAATGGACACTCCATTGCAGGATCTCTAATAGTCAGGCCACATACTTCATCTCATTAAACTCTCACAACAAACCCATTCCAGTAAGGCAGCAGGGCCAGAGTTGAATCCTCACTGTGTTGCTCAGCAGCTGTGTCATCTTTAACAACCCATTATAAACCACTTTAGAGGCTTGAATTTCCAACCTAGGTTTATATTTCAATCATCATTGGAAATTGATGATAATAATAAGAGACCTTTATTATTTAAGGATTGAAAGAAAAAATGCTTGTAGAACTTTGAGCAAAATGTCAACATTATTCATGCAATTTCTTTAATTTGGGGTTTTATTTTTAAGTTGTAAATTTTCTCTTAGAAATGTTCATAGAGGGTCCTTTGAAATATTTTTTTGTTAGTTTTAGCTGATTCTTTAAATAACAAGAGATTTGCTCTAGAGAAGGATTTTATCTTTCTTTGGAAGAAGCCAAAACCATTTCCATTTAAGGACACATAAGCAGCTGCTGCACCACATTTTAGTTACCCATAAGAAAGGGAAGCGGGTGGAGCTCACTCTACTATAAACATAAAAAAATAAAATAAAATAAAATAGCAAATACCTCCTCCAAAATTACAGAAGAGATTTAAAAATTAGAATTTGTAGGTGTGGGGATTGAGGTAAATGTAATATATAGAATAAACAAAAAAATCAGAGAAAATAGGAAAATAAAGCCTACCTTTTCCAAAGAATTCTTGTCCCAGTTCTAAAAGATGAATTGTTATAGGAAGTTCAAATACAATTCCACTTACTCAAATTTCATCTGTATAGTGATTTTCAGGAAAACAACTGCTGCATTAAATGAGGCAATCCTTTCAGAAATATTACATACCTTAAATGTCTAATGAAAGGCACACCTATTTTCAAGAAAGCATCATTATTAACTATGATGCCACTGATCAGGAATCTGATTTCATCTTTACTATAAAGTTACTGCCTCTGCTTATTAAAATTTTAGTTAAGATTTTATGACAGTTTATTGTAGCTGTCAAAAAATCTTAAATACTGAAATTAGTGAATTGCAACTTTTCTTGGGGTATTATATATCAGTTTAAACATGATAATTATTGTTTATATATTGTTAAAGCTCTACCTAAAGAAAACAAACTAATTAAATACATGTATTAGTTCTTACTTGATATGATAAAGCTAATTTTTTATTTTTTTAAAGATTTTATTTATTTATTTATTTATTTGATAGAGAGAGATCACAAGTAGGCAGAGAGGCAGGCAGAGAGAGAAGGGGAAGCAGGCTCCCCACTGAGCAGAGAGCCCATATGGGGCTCGATCCCAGGGATCCCAGGACCCTGATATCATGACCTGAGCCGAAGACAGAGGCTTTAACCCACTGAGCCACCCAGGCGCCCCTAAAGCTAATTTTTTAAACTGAAATCAGTTAGTAGCCTGGTTTTCTCACACACACACCTCCTCCATATACACAGTGGTATGAAGAAAACACGACAGTAAAAGGTATTAAACATGATTCTGTGAAAATGTTTAATTACTGTATTGTTAGAAGCTAACCTTATGAAACTGTAGTATTAAAGCAACAGCAGCGACACAATGAAAGTTGTTTGACTTAAGCCAGTAGTATTCTCACTCATTAAAATTCCTATATATCTATTTTAGTTCCTCAACATTATCACCATCAGTACACAGTTATTTCTAAGCCTGAAGATTCATGAATCTTTAAAGGGAGCTTTCTACCACCCAGAACATTTTTTTTCCCCACTTATCTTCCATATACTTTTAAAAATCACAAGCAAAAAACGTGGCACAAAGTGTTAATGACCTTTCCATACTTAAAGTAAGATAAATGACATTCTAAAAAGTTTGGTTGTGATAAGACTATGCTAACCAATCACAGCTGCAGAATTCTTGTGTGACATCATAAGACCGCCCTAGAGCACTTTTTCTCCTACACCTACTTCAATTGTTCCCATAAGTCTGGTAACAGAGTCAGAAAACTTTCCAATTAAACACCGATAAGACTTCATACAACCTTACAATACTCCACACTGTAATCATCACAACAGCCAAGGTAAGAAATACAGCTCACTGATTTTGGTAATTCTTGTTTTCTATAATTCAGAATTACTGAACTTTTTCAAGACTTAGTCATGTTTCGTAAATTTCAGTTCCAAGTTAAACAATAAAATGTTTGATATGACAAAAATTTTAATTTCTAAATAAATGCATATCTGTTTGGAGACAATAAGAATTAGACTTAACTTTGAAATAATAAGTGACGCATCATCTTTAACCTTGGTTATTGGTTTGTCATTTTAATTTGACTTTCATTTTTATTTTGCTTTTCAAAAGTGAGCTCCTGCCAATTAAAATATCTTTCAATTATGTTACCATATTTGGTGGTGATGGAGATTTCATTTCTTTAAGCAAAAAACAATGGCTTCATCTCATTATCTGTAACTGTGCTGAGAAACAGGGTAGGACAGGGCTTCCAGTTACAGCTGTGATACGATCAGTAGTCCTGTGATTGTACAACATGCATACTGCTGGCATGACTATTCCAATATCATTGTTATGATTCTTTAGAGTAAATATTTTATGGAATTTTTAAAAATACAAGACAAACTACTCTTAAAATGCATTTGGGGACTTTTTCCCTCTCTATAAACGCCACTCAACTTCTAAAAAACACCTCTAAAAAGAATTCCAAGATTTAACAAATTCTGTTACTTATATGAAATCCAATACGATATCATAAATAACAAGCTTGGAAATTTTAAAACACCCATCAAAAACACGTGTAAAATTCTTCGTAAAGTAAAGTTAGAGAATACCAATTTGGCACTTTTAAAGAGACGTTATTTTGGTAGAATATTCCTAAATATCTCATTTAAGTGAACTTGGTAAAAATGTTTATTCTGCCTATTAATGAATATACTGTTATCAAGTTACCATCCTCCCTGGTTTCTCATTATCCTTTCGTGCATTTAGAAGGGAGGTGATGAGAGAGAAAGAAATTTTTTAAATGCCCAGAAATGAAAATGATACAATAAATTTTATGACTTGTTTGAATTCCACTTATACTCTTGATGTTACAATCCTCAGTTTAATATATGAAATGTGTCTTCATTCTTAAATCTCTATCCATCAGGATATAAAGGACACTTACATATGTATGTCAAAATAAAATTTATCTCTGGAATTCTAAGTTCCTATGACAAATATTAACTCTATTGCTTTTTTACAGAAAGAACTCTGTAATTCCACAAGCAGCTTTCCTTTAAGACATGCAAAACATACTGTAACTGCCTCTCAATATCTTTATCTTCATAAAATGTTTTTCCTTTGATATCACATAAAAGTCACTTGGTGCAGGTGTTTATTTACATATTTATGCATTTTTACTCAAATACCTAACAGATTACATTCTCACACTTCAAATGGGATATTCATGGATTCTTTTATGTACCAGAATTTCACCACATCACATATTGCTCCAAAATGTTGATAATTCCTGGAAAGAGCACAAATTCTGCTATTAAAGTTATCCTTAGATAAATAATGTATACAGGCTAATAAAAATTACACAGTTACAGTGACAGCTGTTCAAATTTCCAAACATAAATACCCTAGTGCCAGACACTATGTCCCAACTAGTTTACCTCTATCATAAGGTGAAATTTAAGTATTGTCTTTGTTTATGAAGACAGGAGGTTTAAAATTAAGTGTAAAAAAAAAAGTGTCAAATGAAATAAAACGAAAGAAATATGAAGAACGTTATGAAAAACTGATTGTTTAAAAACATGTGAAAGAGCTAAAGTACTTGCTTTACTAAGAAAAGTCAGTAACTATCATTTCCTAAAACTCAAATATTAGAATTATTTTAATGGCATTTTGTGGACATTAAGGAAAAGAATATTCCAGAAAAAAACTATTTGGTTCATATTTTTATGTACTGTTTCTTAATCTAATTAATCGGAGACAGAATAGTTGTATAAACAAAATTTGTATAAAAGAATAAAAATTCTAGGGGTGCCTGGGTGGCTTAGTCGTTAAGCGTCTGCCTTCAGCTCAGGTCACGATCCTAGGGTCCTGGGACCGAGCCCCACATCGGGCTCCCTGCTCAGTGAGAAGTCTGCTTTCCCCTCTCCCACTGCCCTGCTTGTGTTCCCTCTCTCGCTGTGTGTGTTTGTGTCTCTCCCTGTCAAATAAATAATTAAATAAATCTTTTAAAAAATTAATGTATTAAATGTATTACATAATATTATGAAATACACAATATAGATTATATATTAATTTTTAAGTAAAAATTAAATGTAAAGATTAGATTAACTAAGTTAGACTGTATGTTTATTACTAATCACAGAAATAGTCAATCAAAACTTCCTTCTTTATTTCTGAACAATTTTCTAAATGTACTGATATATACAAAAATTTCATTTGATCCTTTTAACTCCCTACATGATATTGCATCTCTATTTTACATTAGGAAACAGATGCAAAAGGTGAACTGCAAGGTCACAGAGCTAAGAAAATGGTGGTGCCTTGGCTGGAGCCAAGATTTTAGAATTCTAAACCACATGCATATCACATCCACTGATCAACATGGCTCAAAAATACATCATGACATTGGCAAAGCAAAATAAACTGAAAGTCCTCAAATACTGTTAATGGTACCCTAAATGCAAAGTTAGAGGACACAAACTTCATTTAAATTCAAAACCACTCCATTTCATTTAAAGCTAATTTACACATGGGCCGTTATGTCCTTAATAACCTATATAATATTCTCCTGGTCACTTTTAAAGACAGGGATATAAGAAAGTTACAAATATCCTTTTTCTTAAATAATAAATCGTGGAAGGCAAAACTCAAAATAATTTACAGGCTTTAAAAAATGATAGAACATACCACAATCGGTGTTTCCTTTAATTTGTTTCATTCCTAAAATATTCATGCCTTTGATCTATTTAGCCTTGATGTTAAAATCTAATTTTTCAAAACTTTTCATAAAAACCACACACCTTAGTACTTTATTCCAGTTCCAATATTAAATCCTTACCTCAATTTCATTTCTGACCTGCTCACATTCTACCATTTAAAATATTCCACCCCATTTATTTTAAAGTGCTAGAACAGAGGAATCTTGCTTTGTTATTTATGCTATGAAAATGACTTTCATCTAAACTGTGAATTAACAGTGTTGATCAGAGTAGCAAAGGAATAAACTTAAAGGTTAAAAATCAAGGAAATAACTTTTCTAAATTACAATTACCTAAAGCAGATACATAGTCTTTTGAACATTTCCAGAAATTGTACTTCAATGTTCTTACATTAATTCTGAAGCACGTATTACCAAATAAACACAGTAAAATGAAGCCTGGGCCTACAGCACCACCCCAGTATAATCACAGTTAACTGAGGACCTCTAGTGATTTTTAAAATGTACTCCACCTTCAGGTCTTTCAAAAAAAAAAAAAAAAACATTTCACTTACATTAGTGGGGGTTTATATAACTAGCATTCATTTTTCCTTAAAACTTTCCCTCTGCCCTCCTTTCCTACATCTTTTCTCCCAAAAGAAGAATCTGAAGTCTCAACTACTACAGAGTTAAAAAGAATACTTTAATTCTGAATAAATTAATTTTAACATAATAAACATAATGAGGACAAGCCTACAGACAAAACAGCAACAGCAATGTGACAATTTCAAAGAGAAAATCTCTCTATGCTATTGTTTAATGAATTTTCCTCAAGGCAGAGTTTTACAGCAAGGAAAACATTTCATTATGGAGTCAATTTAGGGGCTGAGAATATATTGATTTTTATGTTTACACAATTCTTTTCATAACCAGGCAGAAGCAGCCTGAAGCTTCTTTCAAATAGCCAGTGCGGACCAACAAAGTTCTGGAATGTTGCTGCCACAAAGTAACTTCAAATAGAACATCCAAGTTTAATATTAGGCAATCTCAAAAGGAAAATTATTCTACCAAACTGAACTTCTGCATGCCAACAGATAGGTAATAAATCTATAATGAACTGTCCTGACTTAATTCAACAAGTCACAAAACGTGCATATATAATCCTTCCAGATATCTGCAGATATCTGTGAAAATGACAGAGAACAGTAAGAAAAAACAAAACCCCAAAATAATCTTAATATATATAGGTCCTGTACACTCAAAACAATAGAGTATTCTAATCTTCTGAACCAATTAAATGGAAAAAAATTCTAAAAAGTTATCTGTAGGACTGCAGTGTTAGATGTGTAATACTTGAGTTTACTAGGAAAATATGCCTCCATTTACTAAAATAAATAAGCAGTCAAAAACAAAAAAGAAGCAAAATTCTGAATTCCAGAAAAAAATCTCAGGAATTTATGGTTTCAGAGGGAAAATACCCTCCAAAATTGAAGTTCAGAAAATTATGCAAAGCACTGAAAGTACTTAAATTATAGGTGAGGATTGCTGCTCACCACATACTGCATTGTTAAATTGTTTCAATTTCCTAGCAAGTCATAAAGCAGATCACCAAAAGTTTTTCAAAGTCTGAGACTGATGTTTTGTTTTGCACAAGTATGCATCTAATATTACATTAAGAAATAGGACTCAATACAAAGTGAGGGCCCTTGAAGAAGCTGATATAGTACCTTCCACCCAAAATGTTGCCTACTATGGTACTGTCTTTAGTTGGAAGATTAAGAGTTCCCTGTGGTTTATCTCTTTTGTTCCTCCATTTCAAAAAACACAATAGGATCTTGAACTTGACAGTATATACTTCCCAATTTTACTTTTTTTTGAGCAAATGAGGAAAAGTGAACAAAAGACTTTATAAATCACAAAGAAAGACTTTATAAAAACACAAGAACAGTGTTCTTCCCATTCCTCCAAACATTAAAATAATCATAGATCCCACAGTATACAAAATACTGTACTTTTCTGCCTCTTACATGTAACTCAGGAAACAGGTATATGGCATTTCTACAACCAGATCCCTATCACAGCATCTTTCATATTTTCAATATTCTGATTCTACAGCATGAGTGATGAATTAACTTTTAGTGCCCTTACTCCTCCTGTCCCACACAACTAATCTATATATTTACTTCAAAAGGGGAGGTAGGAGTAATTTCTTTCTCCATCACTGATGGTGCCAGATAAAAGTTCAAAACCCGCCAATACAATCTATTTATGATTATCCTTAAAAAATGCTCTATTATCATCAGATAAAATGAATATAAACTAAAACTACTTTTGAGGATTTCCATCAAATATTACCCTATTTACAGCTTGCCTCTGAGGAATGGAGGAGCTCATCTTTAAATATATTCATCATATTTTCATCAGTAGAGTTCATCTCCCTAAGATGAACCTCTTATTTCACAAACACCAAATACCCATCTATACAAAGGTCCCTTCAGGTTAATGTTAATACTAACAATTTATCTAATCTGAAATCCTCTAAGCCTCATTTCCCTCATCTGTAATAGAGACTTGAGAAGAATATAGGATATTATAATCTGTGTTCAACTACTATCAAATTCTGTTATTCTAACTGGTTAATCTGTTAGTCCCAGCACTATCTTTGATCATTACCAATTTTCTAAAACTATTAAATTAAATCATAAGAATCCCTTATTCCACTTCACTGATAGATTCAAATAGTAACAACTATGCACTGCATACTAGAATACCAAATAAATATGCAGAGTTCCTTATACTCATGATCTACAAGTCTACCTGGGGACGAGGACATGTGAATCAAAATTATAGCACAGCTGGATAGCTCTCCTGATATAGGTAATACTAAAGCCCTACTGAAAACCAGCAGAGGCGATGACCAATTCTACTTTAATGAGTAATGGAAAGTTTCATTAGGAAGTGATATTTAAACTGGGCCTTAAGGATCAACTGAAGTTTGCCTGGCAAAGAATCAAAGGTAGAGAGGGGGGGTGGAGGGTAGACATTCCAGGCAAAGCCAGAACAACATGTGCAAAAGACAGAATCAAAAAAGGCAATGAGGTATTTATGGAAAGGTGACATGTTTCATGTGACTCAAGTCCCACTCATCAAAGTGTCAGGGTAGGGAATGACTCTTGTATATATGCTTCATGATGAACAACTAGCCAGCTTCCTCTTTTTCCATGTTTTTTCTCAAAGTAATTTTTAAAATCAGAACTTACAGACCATTTAAGTCATGAAACTTCATAAAAATGTAAGTTCTAAAGGAATGACCAATGCTAGTTCTTATTCCTTTCTTAGCTATTCTGTTATACATTCTCAAATGAACTCGTCAAATACATAAAAGATTGAATAATGGGGAACTTTCCCACATTTAACCAATAGTATAAATTCATTATATTTATGCAAATACAAGCAGAAAAAAACTTAAAGATGCATTTTCTTAAAGAACAAAATAAGAAAGGCTTTATTTCTACAGTATTTTATCTGAGGAATTCAAACAAAAGTAATTAAATTAAATAAACACACTTAAGCTGACATCTACCAAGTAGAAGGGATGTTATATTAACAGCCACATGTGTTGGCCAATGAAGAATATATGCTACAGATGTACATATGCTAGGAAAACACCAGTTGGTACCAAGTCTTTAAGAGAATGCAGTTTGATGTTAAGCTAGCTGTTTAGATCTCCTCACTATAGATCAATACTAGGAAGGAGGTCAGAGTCTCCCAGCCAAATGAAAGCCTAGTCTAGTATATAATTCAAACCTAAAAGAGCCAAACCAAGGTACTGAAAATACAGGATCTAACAACCATTAACCACATGGTTTCTTTGTAAACCTAAATGCCTAGTTCTCACTCATCATGCCTGAAATATATCTTCCCTCTCCCATTCTTTCAGTTCTCTCTGCTCTCTCTAGCACTAGCCTCTCTCAGAAATAGAGCTGACTTCTTGAGCTAGGCTTTCGTGGAATGTGTAGAGATTAGGAAGAAAATGAAATGTGGATGCTGGGATAGGTAGTAATATCTTGATCAACAATGATATGTCAACAAATGTTAACAGTCATTCTCTCCGGGCAGTTAATTATACGCTTTTTTTTTAAAACTCCCTTTCAGAGAGAGGGAGAGAAAGAGCATGTGTGCATGCATGCGGAGGGGAGGGGCAGAAGGAAAGAGAAACTTAAGCAGGCGCTGAGCGTGGCGCCTGATGGGGGTGCTGGATCTATCTCATGACCCTGAGGATCATGACCTGAGCCAAAACCAAGAGTTGGACACTGAACCAACTGTGCCACTGAGGCACCCCAAGATAATGATAATTTTATTACTATGCTTTCTGAGCCTGACAGTCTTCAGTACTTAATATCGAGTCTTGTTAAAATGTTACTCAAAATAGTATATTCTACAAAGCTATAAAATCATAAAAAGGGATGACAAATATTTGAATCTACCTACAGTCCTGCTAAAATACTCCTCATTTAACTTTTATTTTGGACTAAAATCAACATCTGTAATTTCTTACATGCATTTGTTTTTATGAGATTTTCTCTGAAGCTATTAATACACTAATGTTCACAACAATTATGCTCAAAGAGAAACAGTCTTTATGAAACTGTATGTAAGAACTTTTTCTCAAGAGAATAATCCGAAATGAGCTGCACCCTAAACCAAACTATATTTTTAGTCATTTTGAGAGGAGGAGGCAAAGACTGCAGTTCTTACACTCCAAACACAAGACAAAAAAGACAACATGGTGACTCTCACCAAAAAACACTACAAAAGCATTTGAGGTCATAAATACAAATATTGAGGAAGAGGAATTAATACAAAATTGTGTTTTTACCTGTTCAGAGAATAGGTTACACATGATCCTAATCCATTTGCTATTTTTACATCCCAGGCTACCCAAAAGAAGAGAGTGACGGAGCTCACATTTGGCTGCCAGCTTTTTACCTTTCTCTTCATTTAAACCTGAGACTTCCTGCTTTCCTGAGGTCATGGAGAAAGTCCAATACCTCACTCGCTCTGCTATAAGAAGAGCTTCAACCATTGAAATGCCTCAACAAGCACGCCAAAATCTCCAGAACCTGTTTATAAATTTCTGTCTCATTTTAATATGTCTCTTGTTGATCTGCATCATTGTGATGCTTCTCTGAAGTTCTGCTGCAATCTCCAGTGATGCACCTTGTCACCATCAGCTTAAAATCTGTCATCCCATGAAGAGGGGGAAAAATACTACGTAACAGACCACTTCCTAAATAGAAGAATTTCTTTGTGATAAGGTCAAGATTCAGGACAAAACGAATTATTAGCAAATGTATTCACCTGCGGGATCTTGTAAACATGAAAAGAGCTTTATTTTCAAAAATTCAAAATGACTGCAAGGGTGCATAATGTAACTGCTGAATTCAGAAACTTACAGAGCTTGCAAGTTTCTATCCCACAGCTTTTCTAAGGATAAAGTAGGGTTGAGTTTTAAAACTGCACTGCTAACCAGTTCATTTCACATATAAAGCATTAGCTTCACTATTGGGGGTAAATATAATTTATATTGTACTGTAAAAGCCTCCATGATGTTTATTAAATATTTTTCAGGTCTTCACCAAGTACCAAAATACTCATTCAAATGAAGAGTCATCATTTGAAATAGCCTACTGATTCCTCACATGTTATCTTTATTATTATCATTCAGAACTCTTTGTAGAAACTCG
>JAPYYJ010001428.1:0-14180 GCA_028533885.1 Nasua narica | reverse complement strand
GATGAATTTTGTATTTGGGCAAAAGGACCATGAAAAGTCACATTATCTATCTTGATAACTGATATACATAGGAAAGTTCACATTATCATTCATTCTACCACAATACTAAAAGTTTTCTTGAGACACGTATTGTTAAAATACTACATATGAACTAATTCATAAACTGATTTTTTTTAGTTGGCAATTCTATTTATGCAATCTAAAAAAATTTGCTCTGGATTAAAGTAGAATTCTAAAGGGAGTTGTTAAATATTTATTTTTTATACTCCATAACAGTGACTAATCTCTTTCTAAAACTGAAGAAGACATAGCAAAACAAATAGAATGAAACAAAAACATTCCACTCCTGTTCCTGATAAAAACACAGGAAATTAGAAGTAGAAAAGAATTTTCCAGATTTAATAAGGGAAACCTATAAAGAAAAAAAAAGAAAAAAAACAAACAAACAGAAAACAACATACTTAAGGGTGATAGACTAGAACTCAGTCTTGAAGATCAGAAATTAGAAAAGAAATGCTTATTTATCTCTGCTTCTATTCCAGTTCCCTGGATGTTCTGGACTCGAGTAAGGGAAGAAGAGGTATAAGAAATGGAAAAGAAGATAAAACTCTATTCTCAAATTACATGATTATGGAAGTGGGAAATCTAGAAAAATCTAAAAATACTTTACTATAACCTTTGTAAGTTGGAGAATTTATGAGAATTGCTGGATACAAGGTAATTGTATAAAAATTTCCATTCTATGGACACTTAATTAAAAAATAAAATAGGAAAATAAAAACATTTAAAATAACATTAAAAACATCAGATAATAGAAATAAATCTACTCAGAAAAATATAAAGTGCTATTAAATGATAACATAAACTTAAATAGATATAAAGATATACCATATTTATGGATTTATAGGCTCAATATTAGAGAGATAACATTATCCCCAAATAAATGATTTGATGCAATCCCAAACAAAATTTCAAGTTTTTTCTTTTCTGTTATGATATTGGCAAGCTCATTCTAATTTATATGGTGATTCAAAGAGCAAAGAATAGCTAAGTCAGTCTTAAGGAGAAATAAGGGGGTGGGATTATTTTACTCTTTTAAATATAAGTATTTATTAAGAAGCCATACTAATTAAAATACTGTTTTATGGGTAGTACAACAGAAAAATAGATTAATGGCAAAGAATAGAGTGTTCAGAAACAAACTCATATATAATGAAGATACATGATTTTTGATAAAAATGATGTGGTAGAATAGTGAAGAAATGGTCATCTAATAAATTTCAATAAATATTACATGTAGAAAAAATATTTGACATTTATTCTACAACATACACAAATCAATTCCAATTTCAATGTTTATAATAATTGTAAAGATGGAGCAATAAAGCTTCTGGAAGTGTCAGAGGAAATATTTCATAAACTTGGGTAAGCAAACATTTCTGAAACAGTACAAACACATACATATACAAATATCTATAAAAGAAAAGACTGATAAATTAAATTATATTAAAATTAAAAATTTCCTTTAATCAGAAGAATGAAAAAGCAAGCAACAGAAGGGGACATAATTTCAATACATATTAACTAAAAAGTTCTCATATTCATAATATATAAAGGATTCTTGTTAATCAAGATTTTAAAGACAGAAATAGAACTAAAAACATAAAATACAGACAGACATTTCACAAAAAAAGATATTCAAATGGCCTTCTAAGTATTTAAAAAGATGTTAAACATTTTCACAGTTCATATTAAAGTCATATTTCATTTTTTAAAACATACAATTATATCACTATCCAACCATCGGAATTGTTGCTAATAGAGACTGACGATTCCTAGTTTTGATGAGTTTGTGAGGTTACTAGAACTTTTCATTACTGATGAAAGTATATGATGGAACAACCACTTTGGAGCACTGTTGGGCATTCATTTAATAGCTTAGGGAACAATAGCAAAAATAAACAAGTGGAACTACATCAAACTGAAAAGCTTCTGCATAGCAAAGAAAACCATCAACAAAACAGAAAGGTAAAATATTTGCAAACTATATATCTGATAAGGTATTCATATCCAAAATATATGAGAAACTCATACAACTTGATAGCAAAGCAAACAGCCCAATTGAAAAATAAGCAGAGAACTTAAATAAATATTTTTACAAAGAAGACATGCAAAAAGCGAATATGTATATGAAAAGGTGCTTAACATTGTTCATTATTAGAGAAATGCAAATCAAAACCACAATGAGATATCATTTCAAATCTATTAGGATGGCTATTATCAAAAAGATAAAAGAAGTGTTGAGGAGGATGTGGAAATAAGAGAACTCTTGTACATTGTTAGCGGGAATGTAAATTGTTATAGCCATTATGGAAAATAGTATGAAAATTCCTCAAAATATTAAAAATAGAACTGCTGAAGAGTGATTCAGCAACCACTCTTCTGGTTGTATAGCGAAAAGAAATAAAATCGATACCTCAAGAGATATTCATGTTTCTACATTCATTGCAGCATTATTCACAATAGGTAAGATATGGAAATAACTTGATATGGAAACAACAATCAACATCCATTGATGGCTGAATGGGTACAAACATATATATATATATATATGGAATATTTTTCAGCCTTATAAAAGGATCATGCCTTTTGAAACAGTCTGATGAATCTGGAGGATATTATGATAAGTAAAATAAGCCAGATATAAAAGGAAAAATACTGTATGATCTTACTTATAGGGAATAAAAAAAGTCATACATAAAAGCAGGGAACAGAATGGTGGTTACCAAGGGCAATGAGGAGGAAGAAGTAGGGAGAGACTGGTCAATCAGTACAAAATTGCAGTTATGTAGGATGAATAGTTTTAGAGCTTTAATGTACAGCATAATGACTATAGTTAATAATACTGTATTGAATATTGGAAATTTGCTAGGAGAGTAAATTTCAGATGTTCTTACTAAACACACACACAAAAAATGATAACTGTGTGAAGACATGTATTGTTAATTAGCTTGACTGTAGTAATAATTTCACTATATAAAGTCATCATGTTGTACACCTTACATATATAATTTTTATTAAAAAATTTTAGTTAAAAAAGCAAATATATATATACACACACATGTATATTTCTGTATACGTTCATCCGTCAGTGGAATATATATATATAGTGGAATATATATATATTTATATATATATATATATAGTGGAATATATGTATATTCTGATATATATATATATCTGAAAAATGTTAGATGTTAAATGAATGAATGGAAGTGGCTTCACATTTCAAACTTCATTTTAAATGCCTAAGACATGACATTTATTATCATTCCATATTATTTAATGATCATGTACTTCATTTTTATCTATAAAGATATTTATTTTTTGAGTTCCTTAAATTTTTATTGAAATATAGTTGCCTCATAATATTACATTAGTTTAAGATGTATAACATAGTGATTCAACCAGTTTATACATTATGCTATGCTCACCAGAAATGTAACTACAATGTCACCATATAATGACCATGTACTTTTAATTTTTGTAGATGCACATAATCTGAAGAAGCAGAAACAAAACAAATGAGAACACCAAATAAAAAGAGTGAGGAATTATGCAGGAGATTTGTAATACTTGAGAAGCATGTTATCTAATTAGTTATAATGCATGATGCTTTCTTTTTTCTTTTTACATAGTACTATTAATTTTGCTGAGTTCAATAATTAGCAGAATTGTACATGATGTAGACAATGAAAAATAAAATGGACTCCTTACATTAGATATTTTTAAAGAATACAGAGGGAAGAAATACTGATGGTAAGAAGGATTATACAGAAAGTAAGTTGTAATATTTTTCCACATTTAAGCTAATTCTGTGTCCTCATCTAGAGGAAAATAGAAAGTTAACTAAATGCTCTTACAAAGAAAGCGGTAAAAACTGTATTTGTTATTCTACATTTTAACAATATCTATGACTTTCTATCCAGACTTCATGAACCAAGCACTTCCTGAATGATTCTATAAAGTTGTTGGCAGATCACTCCAGGGAAGAAATAGGGATTGTTGTACATAAAGGATGAATCAGTTTTTGCAAATTCCTGCATCTTTATCTTAGCAATCTTCTCACCAATCTTTCAAGAAAAATTTATCATCTCCATTTTATAAATAGGCTATATTATTTGCCCAAGTTCAAATTAAAAATGAATGGCAGAGCTTGTACTCAAACCCAAGCTTACATGATCCTGTATCAAAAGCCCTTTCTGCTCTGCCACACAGGCAGCTAAATAATATGATGAAAGTAATGATGTCAAGTGTAGAAGAAAGAGAGCAGGAGGAAATTTCAGACAGTGTACCCTCCTGTGGGATAATGGGATGACCTTGAAGGAAAGGACAATTTTAAATTTGACTTGTAAGGAAATGGTTATTAAAAGCAGAACATTAAAATATTCTATAGGGCATTCATCCTTCTATATTATGTACTCATACATGTAGTATAATTTTTTTAGTATAATTAATAGGCACGTCCAAGTTAAGGAACTTAGTGTTACAGAAAAGTGTATTGCTAAGTCTTTAATTGATCTTTAGGAAATTCGAGTTCATTTTTAGTATTTTTTTCTTAAAGTTTAACAAAAAAATAGTGTTTTAAAGGTATATGTAAAGAAAGAGAAAGCCACTGTAGCTGCATCAATTAGTATTTAGACAGCAGGGCTCCTTGTTAGACTTCAGAAAATGATTATCTGTTTTATTAGAGAAAATAGAATGTAAAAGCATCCCTTCTCTCAAGCAAAATGTATATGTTAATAAAATTCAATAATTTAAAACTTAGATGTTAAATAAAATTAAATCTGGATTTAGGTAAAGAGAGACTATTCAAAGGATTATTGCAATAAGGGAAAAGGACGATAACATCCTGGGGGAATTACTGAAATAGATCGATAAAAATCTCAAAAGACAGGAAAAAAAGGATTGTCTGGTACAGGGAAGGGCAAGTAAGGCTAGAAAGAATGGGGTCTTGGGAGTGGGTGCCATGATTGGAAGACAGTTCTTCAGGGAATCTTTCCTTGGGGTCCAAAGATTCTCTAGAGGTGCCATTAAAGTGTATGCTGAGGGTGGGTCAAAATTCAAGACTTGGAAGTAGGGAGAGAAGAGTTGTTTTTTTTTTTTTTTTTAAGATTTTATTTTATTTATTTTAACAGAGAGAGAACACAAGCAGGCAGAGAGGCAGGAAGAGGCAGAGAGAGGAGCAGGCCCCCTGCCTAGCAAGGAGCCCGATGTGGGACTCGATCCCAGGACGCCGGGATCATGACCTGAGCAGAAGGCAGCTGCTTATCCAACTGATCCACCCAGGCGTTCCTGGAGAGAAGAGTTTAATCAAAGTTTGCTCAAGTCTATTAAGGGCACTTTTCTCCCCATTTAATAAGTAGGGATCAACAATTAAGTTACTTTTTTTATGAGGCAAAGAATGGGAATTTGGAGGGTTTCTGTCTGGTTTCATCATACATAAACAAGGAGAATAACCATAAGTCTTACCTAAATTCTTTTCAGTAAGTCAATTCCTGGAACTAAGGAACTTTTTTTTTGTTTTGTTTTGGTTTGGTTTGGTTTTGGCTTTGGCTTGTTTTGTTAACTTGGCTATTTCTAAGAGCATCGGACTCAGTCTAACAAAATTTTATGTTGTCAATGTCTATCACCTTTCCCATGTGCCATTTTTCACAAAACAAAGTCAAAACCTCCTGCCAACTTATAGCATGCTTATAAATAATTAAAACATGAAAATAATATAAACTCTGTTAAATTAGTCAAACTTGGAGGCCATTAGATTGAGATGGCTCTCATGCCTTAAGAGCCTTCTAAGTAAATCACAATCTAAGCCTGAAAATGCCTCAAGATTATGAATTTGAAGCCTAAGAACAAGTAATCACAAATAGCCAGTTAGGCTTTAAACTATAGCCAATCAATAATTTCCTAACTTTTCTTCCACCTTTTCTCTACAATGGTGTCTCCCTGATTCCTGTTAGTCCAGTACTCCTATTTCCTATTCCAATTGATTTTTGCTCAAATAAACTCTTAAAAAATTTTAGGTGCCTCAGGTTAGCTTTTAAAAAGCTTAAATCTTGATCAGCTTCTTAGTTCCTAAGCACTTAATCCAACTCTACAGAGATGTCTGAGACTCAGGCTATTGTTTCAAGCTTGCTGTGCCCAGGGCAAATCACTTCACATCTCCATGACTATATTTTTTGAGTCAAGCTGTCCAAAAGTGCTTTCTGAGAGTCAGAGGGAGTGCTTTTGGCCAAATATTTTAGGAGGTGGAAGAAAATGTGGTGTAATTGGTTTCAGAAATATTTATAAATCTCGTTTGTTCTTTGACATAGGTTTTCACCTTAATTAGTTCGAATTGCACTTCTGTTACCACATTATAAAGATGGCTCTATCATAAGAGTGTTTGTCATTAGTGTCTCAGTTAAATAAAATAGATTGTCAAAAAAGTTTTTGAACTTTATTTTTAATTTATTTTTCTGAATCAGTCTGCATTGAAGTTGCAGAAATATTTGACAACACATGTGTTCTGACCCAGAGGGGAGATTCAGAGAAGAGTTGGGGGAATTAAAATGAAAAGAAAAAGGAGGAGGAGAAGGGGGATGAAAAGGAAGAAGAAGGAGGGAGGGAGGAAGGAAGGAAGGAAGGAAGGAAAGAAGGAAGGCAGGCAGAACACTCCTTTACACAGAAAACAATAATAAAATAATAAATAATAGTCATCAGCTCTGGTGTGCTTAGTTTGTGCTTGGCCCTGGTCTCATGCTAAGAGCTTTATGTATCACTTCAATATCCAAGCTTCCTTTTGCTTTTCTGGTCTGTGTTGAGGACACTTGGCTGTAAGTAACTCTCAATCATTTGTTCTTCTAGTCCAGACACCAAAAAGAGTCTCTCATTTCCAATTCTGAAAATCCCAGGGAACCTAGCCAATGATATGACTTGCTTCAGATGTTCTCTCCTAGGCAGGTTAACCCAGGAGTACGATTTGGGTATTACTGCATGGGTGATGCCAATTGAATCTGATACCCATTCCTCAGTCTACTCTGAAAGTTGCTTTGTTACACAGTTGCTGCAGATATAACCTTCTGTGAGGAAAAAAAATCATTTCCATCTAAATTCCAATGCATGGTGTGTGTGTGTGTGTGTGTATGTGTGTGTGTGTGTGTGTCTGTGTGTGTGTGTGTGTGTGTGACAGTATGTATATAGAGAGAAAAAGAGACAAAAATAATACTTACATTTGCTTTTACACTACTAAAATTATGCTTTCCATTAACACTCATTGTTGGCAGTATGGTATATCATGCTGATTAGCTTTTCTCTCTGTCTTATTTCGTATAAAGTTGATAAATGGAGCAGATAGGTATAAAATTTAAGAATTATGTTGTCTACTTCCACAGAAAAAGTAATTGTTATTATTGAAGATCTTAAAATATTTGAATATGGTATTTTAAATGGATTGTCTCAATATACGTTCACATTTTGAAGAAGTCTATAACACCCTATGGCTATAGAAAATTACTTCAGCCAAAGTTAACTCTTCTGAATCACTTGGGATATTTATGTTGAAAAGAAATTCTTTTCTTTTTCCTCCTTTTTAAAGAGTTCCACCACAATGTTAATTGTGTATTTCAAATTCTAAATTTTATATAAAACAATATCTAATGAGCTCCCAAAATAATGTCTTTGCCATTCAGCACCTGAAGCAAATTGGTATTTGAATATTATGCTGATTCATAATTTAAGGCTGTGAAAAGGAAACAAATATGGTAAAATCTTGAACTTAGAGGACAAGTTAAGGTTATATGTTTCATCATTTAATTGGAAAATAAGCTCATATCTTGAATTTTTAGTTATTCATGGTCCTACGAATTTTTAGAGCCAGGAATGGAATCTAGGTTTTCTGATACCTATGCCAATATTCTTCCCAACACACATTCTGTTACTTGAATTGAATCAAACTGTTAGGCAACCACTAACAGAAAACTTCCTATAGGTGAAAAGGTGATATCCACCAAATCATTGTTCCCATTAACATTCCTCAGGATTACATATATTGTTATTGTTTCTTACTCTTCCAAATGGCAATAACTACCTCCAAAAATTGTTTGGAGAAATATGTAAAGAAAATTAAAAACCAAGGATGCAAAATGAAAATATATAAATAGGAACTATATCACTCTTTACATTTGGATATTAGTTTAGGTCCAAGTATTGAGATAAATAAAATAAATTAAGACAGTGAAAATAAAGCAGATGACCCTGGAAATTTGGTTGTTACAGCAATGGAGAATTTATTTATTTAGTTATTTTTTTAATTAATTTATTTGAGAGAGAAAGAGAGAGAGTCAGGGGAGGAACAGAAGGGGAAAAAAGCCTCAACCAGACTCTGCACCCAGTGGGGAATTAGGCTCAAAGCTGGATCCCGTGACTCTGAGATCATGACCTGAGCTGAAACTAAGAGCTAGATGCTCAACTGACTGAGCCACCCAAGTACCCCAAAATAATGGAGAATTAAAAAAAATAATAATAAATTTCTTAAAGTATATTAAAACATAAATAGCTTTAACATATTAAAAATAAGTCTGATTTCCTTGATTTTTATTCTATAGAGAGGATTGGTCAAATATCAACACATGATTTTTTTTTAAGATTTTATTTATTTATTTGACAGAGAGAGACAGATCACAAGTCAGCAGAAAGGCAGGCAGAGAGAGAGGGGGAAACAGGTTCCCTGCTGAGCAGAGAGCCAGATGCAGGGCTTGATCCCAGGACCCTAAGATCATGACCTGAGCCGAAGGCAGAGGCTTAAACCCATTGAGCCACCCAGGCGCCCCAACACATGATTATTTTTAGTGAAATCAGAAAAGATGGCAAGAACTATTTTTTTTCTCCAGAAGCAAATGATAAATATGAAATGTCAGATAAATATAAAGATGTCAGACAAAACAGCTAAGGTAAAATATGGAGAGCCATGGAAGGAAAATGAGAAACTGGCTGGGGCACCTGGGTAGCTCAGATGGTTAAACATCTGCCTTCAGCTCAGGTCATGATCTCCGGGTCCTGGGATGGAGCCCTGCACCAAAGTATTGGGTCCCTATTCTATAAATAATTTTAGAAAAATTATATGAGCATGAGTACTTACCCAATTTTCTAACTTGTAATATAGTAAGGGACCAACTCTAGACAGGAAACTAGTCTTCTGACATCTAAGTTATTGTCACAGTGCTAATTTAAAATTGGACTTGCTTTAGGCATGGCTTACCTGAAATTCTAGAAAAGATTATTTAAAATTTTGTATTATTTCCTATTTCTTCAGAAAGCATTCAATAGATGGAAATGTCTTCAAATCATTCACTTAACAGATGATAATCAATTACTTATTATGAACAAGCTATTTCATTTGATTTTTCCTATGTATTCCTAACTATAAACCCATGAAGCAGGTAAGATGTACCCAATCATTATGCTGAAAGCACTGAGACTCAGAAACATTGAGCAAAATATCCATTACATGGTTAAAGGTTAAGTAAATACTTAACCCATTGAGCATTAAGGGAGAAACTCTTATATCAGACTTTATTCCAGAAAGGCTTGCAGGTAGGAAGACAAATCAAAAGATTGTTGAGGTAGTTTAGGTGGGAAAAGATGGTATTCTAAACTAGGATATTCATCATAAGTAATGAAGAGACTGAATAAGATCTAGGACATAAAAGCAAAAAAACTTGTGAACAGATGTGAGGATTAAGAGACAGACAACAGTAAAAGGTTTATTAGATAAGAAATTGATGGATCACAGTGTTCACAAATTATATAAAATATGAAACAAGAAAGAAAATTTATAGGGAAGACATTAATTTGATTTCCATGGTTTAAGTTTAAGAAAGGGAGAGAGAGTTCCATGGAGGTGATCTAGGAGGGAGATAACATTTGCAAAATATTAGCACATAATCATTAGATCCTGGCATGGATTTAGTTGACATCACTTAGGGAGATAATAGAATAAATAATAATTTAGCTTTTGAATGGCATTCTGTAAAACAAAAACAGAAGTGGTGGGCCAAAATATAATAAATGTGGTGGACAAAGAAGATTTAGTTAAAAATAATTTACAGTATATTATAAACAAGAGAAGTAGAGGGTCTCAAAAAGGAGTGAGCAAAGGTGCCAAATGAAGCAGAAGATTGAGATCTAAAAATACCCTTGGGATTTGACATTTACTCCTTTGGTAAATATATACTGAAGATCTACTATGTGCTGTGCACAATGAAGACAGGTGAACCAAACAGACATACTCTTTTTCATCATAGAGATTACAGTCTAGTGGGGAGGAAAATCATAAAAGAAAAAAGTATCCTAAATCATGATGAGGGCTCAGCAGAAAATGAGGAAAGGGGACAGAAAATAACAGGGTATTTCTAATTTATATTAGAAAGTTAAGACAGTCTTCTCTGAGTAAATGGCATTTAAATTGAGATCTGAAAAATGGCAGCTGAATAGCAACCCCAGGGATTATATTTTCAAGGAGACATGAAGACTGAATTCAGACTGCAGTGGGATGAAAAATTAATGTTACATCAAGAATTCAATTCTATTCAAAGATATTGAAAATAGAAAAAAGTAAAACTTGGTAAAGGTGATCTGGAATGTCCTTGGGGGTTGATTTCACTGAGTCAGTGAGAATTATGGGAGGATGTCTTTGAGAAACTCAAAGGCGGGAATCTACAATCAAGTGGAGGGTCTGATTCTAAAAAGACCACACATGGGGTGCCTGGGTGCCTCAGTGGGTTAAAGCCATCGCCTTCCACTCAGGTGATGATCTTAGAGTCCTGGGATTGAGCCCTACATCGGGGTCTCTGCTCCCCGGGGAGCCTGCTTGTTCCTCTCCCTCTCCCTCTGCCTGCCTCTCTGCCTACTTGTGATCTCTCTCTCTCTGTTAAATAAATAAAAAATCTTTTAAAAATAAGTAAATAAACAAACAAACAAACAAATAAATAAATAAATAAAAGGACCACACATACTTCATTTGGTTTACATAGCAGAAATAGTTTTAAATGGTGGGAAAGCACAGTAAAGTGTAAGGCTACGTATGCTGATGGAAGAAAGTGAATTTAGTGAGTATATAGATCAGGGATTGACAAACTAGAGCCTGTGTGTCAAACCAGCCTACCACCTAGTTTTTTAAATAAATGTTAATAGAACAAAGCCAAGTTTGTTCATTTACACGTTATCTATGGGTGCTTTCATGTTACAACACAAGGCTTGAATAGCTTTGATGGCAGTGTGTGCCTGCAAAGTCTAAAATATTTATTTTCTGGATCTTTGTTGAAAAAAAGTGTGCTGGCACTAGGTACAGACTATACTTGGAAGTAGGAAATGAAATTTGATAGTAAGTAAGGAAGATACGAGGTCCGAGGTCCGGAGATTTTGTTTGTTTATTTTTAGAGGACAAGGTATGACGTTTATAGATTGAGAGGAAGAAAGAAGTGAAGGGAAAAAATTGAAATGATACAAAAAATATAGAATTAATGAAAAAAATAAGAACAGACAAAACTCTAGAAGAGTCCACAGAGACTAGGTTTTTAAGGAGAAATAGCAGTAGCCGATAGACTTTGTCAAAACAATGAAGGGGGCTAGTGTTGGTAATGCTTGATTTCCAGATCTATTTTGTGCCTCCATGGGGATAAAGATATTCCCTTGTCTTGTGAAATCATTTTCTTTATAACTACTCTACAGACTTTTGCCACTGATTTATTTAATGTTTTAAAGCTGAGTATTTATCAGTGTGGCTTTTTGGGCTAGCTTTGAAAAAAATCTATTTACCTATTTATATACTCATTTGATATGATCCTCATCATCCAGCCATATTTTGAGGAAACCACTTCAATATGTAATATCTACCAATTTTAAATAACTTCTTTGTAGGCTCAAAATAGAGTTGATTAGAAATTTGAAAAGAAAAAATTGCTCATTTGTTAAAAGAAAGTGTCCAGAAAACAAAATAAAATATGAATAATTTCCCAAAAATGTGTGGTTTTCCCTGGTAGAAAAATACGGAATTTCTTTGAATGAATCAAATTGAATGACGCTACTTCCTGCCTGAGAAGGCAACACCTGTCCTTTCATCACCAAGGGATACTTATAACACTGGATTACCCCTCTTGGACCTCTGCTAACTTGCTAATAGCTTTCTGACCTCAATTCTGTCTGAACATCTCCAACTCTCACGTTCCCTGAGAACAGATCTCTGGCTTCCACTCAACTTTGTGGACTGTCCTCTGACCCACTACATATGTAGTGTCTCTGCTCTGACATTACTTATCACAATAGAGTGTGTTGTTCTCTTTATCTCAGACCCTGGCTGGCATGACCTTTGTATGCATACTGGCAGAGCACAAAGCTCAGACCACACAATCCATCAACTCAGAACTCCTGATTTGAAAATAGTAATGTGAATACCCATGCAATAATCTGAGAAGAGTGGGAAAATGTTGAATTGAGGGTATGACACTGTTCCACTAAGAAGATGCAGGGTTTGGAGTATTAATAATGAGTGAGACTGAAAAACAGTGAATCAGGCAAACAGAAGAAATTGTAGAGTTTCTATTTGTCACTTTCTTCCTGCCAATCACTTTCATATCTTAGTTTCTCTCTTTTTAGCAGCAGTCTCTTTTTGCATCATCCTACTCTGACCCATGCTCTCACACTCCATCTACTTCATTGTGAACATACTGCGGAAAGAAGGTGTGTTTAATCTACTCTCAGTTTAATCTACTCTCTCTCATTCATTCAGTTTCTGGCCACAGCCAGTAGACTTAACTCCAGCGAGGGTCCTCAAATTGTGCCTCTTTGATGTTTCTTTACCAAAAACTGTTCCTCTATATGTTATCTGGAAATGCTACTTTGTCTATATTGTAAGTTTTCTGTTCAGGTTTGAACTCTACTACCAACTATCTTAGGAAATGTTCCTTGCCTAATTATTCATAGTCTAGTGTGTATATTTTTAGAGAAACCTCAGAATTATTTTGGAAGTTTACAGATTCCAGTATAATGACTTTTTTTTTCACAGATACATTTTGTTTGACTCATAATGGCTTTGTGTTTGCATTTCTTATTATGGGTGTTTTTAATTATTTGTCTACTTTTTGTCAGAGTGCTGTGTGTCAACCATAGATTTCTGATTCCTCTTAAAAATTTATTCACTTATCACTGTAGGCTTCACGTTCCTTTATGGAAACAATAAGGGAAAGTAATTGTCTACTTTGGACTTCCCATGTTCTGTATAGAACTCTGTGCTTTCTTCTGAGGTTTATTTAAATTATAGTTCATTAACATACAGATGATATTAGGTTCGGGTGTAGAACTTAGTGATTGAACACTTCCATACAACACCTGTTTTCTCAACACTAGTGCACTCCTTAATCCCCATCACCTATTTAACTAATTTCCCTACTTACCCCCCTTTGGTAATCATTGTTTTCTATAGTTAAGAGTCCGTTTCTTGATTTGCCTCTCTTTTTAATCCCTGTTTGTTTTGTTTCTTAAGTTCCACACATGCGTGAAATCATATGGTGCTTCTCTTTGTCTGACTGACTTATTCTGCTTAGCATAGTACTCTCTAGCTCCATCCATGTCAAATGACAAGATTTCATTCTTTTTTTATGGAAAGTAATATTCATATATATATATATATATATATATATATATATATATATATATCACCTTTTCTTTATCCATTCATCAGTTGATAGACATTGGGTTCTTTCCATAATTTGGAATTGTTGATAGTGTTATTGTTGATAACACTCCTATAAACATTAGGGTGCATGTATCCCTTTGAATCACTATTTTTGCATCCTTTGGTAAATACATAGTAATGCAATTGTTGAATCATAGGGTAGTTCTATTTTTAACTTTTTGAGGAACCTCCAGACTATTTTCCAGAGTGACTGCACCAGTTTGGATTCCAACCAACAGTGTCAGAGTGTACCGCTTTCTCTGCATCCTCGCCAATACCTGTTGTTTCTTGTGTCATTAATTATAGCCATTCTGACAGGTACGAGGTTATACTTCATTGTAGTTTTGATTTGTATTTCCCTGCTGATCAGTGATGTTGAGCATCTTTTCATGTGTTCTGCCCATTTTTC
>JAPYYJ010001427.1:0-14181 GCA_028533885.1 Nasua narica | reverse complement strand
TCAGCATCAGGGAAATACAAATCAAAACCACAGTGAGATACCACCTCACACGAGTCAGAATGGCTAAAATTAACAAGTCAGGAAATGACAGATGTTGGCGAGGATGCAGAGAAAAGGGAACCCTCCTACACTCTTGGTGGGAATGCAAGCTGGTGCAGCCACTCTGGAAAACATTAGGGAGGTTCCTCAAATAGTTGAAAATAAAGCTACCCTACGACCCAGCAATTGCACTACTGGGTATTTACCCTAAAGATACAAATGTAGTGATCTGAAGGGGCATGTGCACCCCAATGTTTATAGCAGCAATGTCCACCTTAGCCCAACTATGGAAAGAACCTTGGTGTCCATCAACAGATAAATGGATAAAGAAGATGTGGTATACACACACACACACACACACACACACACATACACACACAATGGAATAGTATGCAGACATCGAAAATACCGAAATCTTGCCATTTGCGATGACGTGGATGGAACTAGAGGGTATTATGCTAAGCAAAATAAGTCAATCAGAGAGAGACAATTATCATATGATCTCTCTGATATGAGGAATTTAATTTGCAGGGTGTGGGGTCATGGGGGGAAGGGAGGGGAAAAAATGAAACAAGATGGTGCTGGGAACGGAGACAAACCATAAGAGACTCTTAATCTCAAGAAACAAAACGAGGGTTGCCCGGGGATGGGGAGGAGGGATAAGGTGGCTTGGTTATGGACATTGGGGAGGGTATGTGCTATGGTGAGTGCTTTGAATTGTGTAAGACTGATGGCCCACAGACCTGTACCCCTGAAGCAAATAATACATTTTATGTTAATTTTTTAAAAAAAAGGAGAGACACGGGGGAATATTAAATGTGTATTGCTAATTAAAAGGAGCAGTCTGAAATGATTACATACCGTATGATTCCAAGTATATGACAAAGGAAAAGGCAAAACAGTGGACAGTAAAAAGACCAGAGGTTACCGAGAAGTGGGGAGGGACACGTGGGCAGTGAAACTACTCTGTGGGATACTATTATGGTGGATGCATGTCCTTATGCATTTGTCCAGACCCACAAAATGTATAACACCAAGAGTGAACCCTAATGTAAACTATAGACTTTGGATGCTAATATGCCGGTGTAGGTTCATCAGTTGCAACAAATTTACCACTCTGGTGGGAAACGGTGCTAATGGGAGAAGCTATGCATGATTGGGGTCAGGGAAATGTCTACTTTCTCCCCAATTTTTCTGGGAACCTAAAACCTAAACTTCATTTAAAAAATGAAGTCTCTTTTTTAATTGTTTCACAAAACAATCAAAAACAACAAAAATAGATACTTTATTTTTATAAACAAGAATATAAAGTGCAAGAAGGGGGCGCCTGGGTGGCTCAGTTGGTTGAGTGGCTGCCTTTGGCTCGGGTCATGGTCCCAGAGTCCTGGGATCGAGTCCCGCATCGGGCTCCTTGCTCAGCGGGGAGCCTGCTCCTCTCTCTCTGCCTCTGCCTGCCTCTCTGCCTGCTTGTGTTCTCTCTCTGTTAAAATAAAATAAATAAAATCTTTAAAAAAAAAAAGTGCAAGAAGGAGCCACTCGATTTGGCAGCAGTGGTCCTTGGGTGACCATGGCAGCAGCCATCTCAGAAGAAGTCTGAGTGAGTAGGATGCGAGGAAAAGTAAAGGCAATTCTTTCAAGTGCTTTGGCTGGGAAGGAAAGGAGGGAAGGTAGATGTCCTGTGACTATGGGGTCAAGAAGATTTTGTTGTTATTGTCGTTGTTTGGTGGTGGTTGTTGTTGTTAGTTGTTTGTTTTTAATTTGTAATGCTAAATCTTTATTTCACTTTACAGTTTATAAATAATTTTTTCTAAGTGCTGTATTTAACATTTTATTTAATTTTTGCACTAGCCTTCTTAGGAGATGATATTCTTAGGCTCATTTTATAGCTGATAAAAAATAAGAAACATAAAATTGTATAAAGCCATTTCGGTATAAACTCAGAGTGCAATTGTTTCACAGAATTCATAAATTGAGATCAATTGCCACACTTCTTTTTCTTCTTATGTTATGTTAGTCACCATACAGTACATCATTAGTTTTTGATGTAGTGTCCCAGGATTCCTTGTCTGCATGTAACACTCAATGCTCCATGCAATCCATAGTTTGTTTTAAAGATGGAGACAGGTGCTCACTGTGGCAGTACATATACTAAAATTGGAACGATAGAAAGAAGATTAGCATGGCTCCCGCACAAGGATAACATGCCCATTTGTGAAGCATTCCATATTTTTAATACCAAAAAACCATAAGCCAATTAAAAATGGGCAGAAGACATGAACAGACATTTCTTCAAAGAAGACATCCAGATGGCCAACAGACCCATGAAAAGATGCTCAACATCACTCATCATCAGGGAAATTCAAGTCAAAACCACAACGAAATATTACTGCACACCTGTCAGAATGGCTAAAATAAGAAACACAAGAAACGACATGTGTTGGCAAGGATGGGGAGAAATAATGAATTGTTGAACACTACATCAAAAACTAATGATGTACTGTATGCTGGCTAACTAACTAACTAAATAAATTTTAAAAAAAGAAAGATGGGGAGAAAAAAAAACCTATCGGTGGGAATGCAAACTGAGGCAGCCACTGTGGAAAAGAGATTCCTCAAAACTTTAAAAACAGAACTATCCTGTGATCCAGTAATTGCACTACTGGGTATTTATCCAAAGAATACAAAGAGATACATACACCCTTATATTTATTGCACCATTATTTACAATAGCCAAATTATGAAAGCAGCCCAAGTGTCCATCGATAGATGAATGGATAAAGAAGAGGTGATATATACATCCTATATATATGTAATATATAGGACTATTAATGGGCTATAAAAAAGAATGAAATCCTGCCATTTGCAATGACATGGATGGATCTAGAGACTATAATGCCAACTGAAATAAATCAGTCGAAGAAAGACAAATCACTCATATGTGGAATTTAAGAAACAAAACAAATGAACAAAGAAGAAAAGAGAGAAACCGAAAAACAGACTTAGCTATAGGGAGATGGTTACCACAGGGGAGGCAGGTGGGGGAATGGGTGAAACAGGGGAAGGGGATTAAGGGTACACTCATCATGATGTAAATGAGTAGATGTAATATGTAGAGAATTGTTGAAGACCACATTGTAACATGAAATTAATATAAAAATGTATGTTAATTATATGAAAATTAAAAAAAGTTTTGAAAGAAAAATGTCTGTACCGATCTGATAAGTAAAAACAAACAAACACAGAAAGAAATAAAATGGGAACTGTTTGGGAAAAAAAAAGAACAGTTAATGCCAGACATGCTGTAGACAGTAGGTAACTTGAAATTCACTGTAAGAAAATAAGAATAATAAGAAATAAGAATCATGAAAATAAGAAACTAAGAATCTTATATTTTATATTTTTATATTTATATTTTATATTTATAAATGTTATGTCATAAAAATATTTTATATTTTTTATATTTTCTTATATATCTTATATTTTCTTATAAGAAAATAAGAATCATGATGATTTAAATCAAATACTTGTCACACTTTAACTATTGGCTAAGCTAGGCCTTAGATGGGAATGCTCCTGTTTACCCCTGTCCTCAGCAGCTGCAGCTTAGACTCCACTGGTCTCTTTCTATTATCCTTCACCTTCCTAATTCCTGGGGTCCCGCCCAAAAAAATGAAGGTAATCTAAATGAAACGTATAATGGAGTTTGGCATCAAATGACTATATGATCTTTGAGAATCCTTTCAGCTCGGAGACGTGCTTATGACTTTATTTTATTTTATTTTATTTTATTTTATTTTATTTTATTTTATTTTATTTCATTTTGAGAGGGGGGTGGCTAAAGGGAGAGAGAGAATCTTAAGCAGGCTCCATGCCCAGTGCAGAGCCCAATGCAGAGCTCAGTCTCACTACCCTGTGATCACGACCGGAGCCAAAATCAAGAGTCAGACGGTTAACCGACTGAGCTACCCAGGTGCCTCACTTATGACTTACTTCTGAGTTCTCGCACAGTCCAGAGAATCAATGGCTACCTAGGATACGACAGAAAGTAAAAGCTGAGATTTGGCATTATCCCTCTTAAAGCATGTTCAAAACTGCTCCACGTCTGCATCCTTCCTTGCCACCTTCCCTTGCCATGCTTACCGTAGCTGGACCTATTTGAGACATTATTGCAAAATGGAGAGAGGCAGAAAATCCCCTTTGCTATCCTGAGAATGGAATAGGTCATGGATATTTAAAAGTTCAAATGGTATCTAGAAAGATAGCCCAGGTATATACTTCACTCCATTAATGAGAGCAAGGCTTCACTGAGAAAGGGAAATACTTCCAAACTGTAGCCCACTGATAGAAGGACCCTAGTTCCCAAGGGAAAGTTTATCAGCTCTTGAAGATCCTGAGCTTGTGCTCACATCTGCAGACCAAGCGTTAGGCTGCCAGGAAAAATAAAGCAGCCTTGGTCTTAGTCCTTTGGAAACCAGGGCTGGCAGAGAAATAATTCTTTGGCAGAGTGTAAAAGAAGATTTATGCAGCCTCTGATATTAAGTTCATTTAGCTCCTGCCTGAAAACAGAGCAGGGGTTGAATGATCGCAGTAAGGACAGGAACAAAAAGTAGAGATATGAGCCTATTCCCTAAAGAAAAGGAGGAAATACCAACAGCTCCTTTGGAAGAAAAAGTTGAGAGATGTGTGGTCCTGGATTTTTTATGATGAAGGGGGAAATGTCTGCACAAGTAGATAATAGGAGCTATCTTCTTGCATAATAATCTTAAAAGAGCTTTTGTCAATCCTTTGCCAAAATTCTGAGCAAAAGAGATGAGGGTCCATTATGCCCCAGGTTCTCATTATTCCGTCTCCACTGCAATGTTTGATTTCCAGGATGAAGAGCAAGTCACCATTGAGCAGGATTCTTTAAGAAACAAAGAAGATGAGGAGGATGACCCAGAGACACATCAAAAAGGGTACAGGTTTAAACTAGAGAAGTAACCTTACCGCCCTCCTATTTGGTTTTGCCACTTTGTTTTATCCTCATCTAATTTTAAACATTTATTATTATTCATTATCTGTTACCACCACTACCACCAATCCCCCTTCCCTACTACCCACCCAACACCATTTTCAGAAAAATTAATGCTCTATGATAATCACCATGGTAAATTCAAATTGCTGATGTCCTCTGGGAACCCAATATCCAGGACAGTCTTCTAATTAAAGCCATAAATTACCAACTAATTGCTCCAGTCCATGCAAAAGTAGTTCATTCATCTTCTCAATGTCAATCAATAAGCAATTGATTTCTCAAACCCCAATCCACATTAAGTCCCAACAAACTTGCTCTTACACTATAGTCTCTTGAAGGTATTCCAAGTCCTTATTGCTCCATGAAGTAAGAGAGGCAAATTATTTACTTTATTTTTTGGACCAGGAAAATGAAGCTCAGAGAAGTGACTTACTCAAGGTTAGTCAGCTAGAGAGGAACAAAGCTAACTTAACAATTTCAGCTTCTGATTCCTAGTCCAAGATTGTCTGGTCCGTCATAACATTCAAGTATTTGTCAAGTTTCTGAATGTCCATTTAAATTTAATTTACATTTCTATGTCTCTGAGGGACTTTGTTTTTATGCATCAGAAGGTCTCTCTGGAGTTGATGAGAATTAGGATTAAAAGTTCTTGTCATCATCCAAAATATTTACTACCTCAGAAACCTGAGCTTAGTTCCATCTTTCATTTTACTCTATGGATCTCTGACCCCAAGGGGCTGAGAAATTCTTTTGGGTGGGCAGAGATACTCAGGTTTCCCTAGTGTTAATGGGATAGAAGCAATCTCCAGGAGGATAGAAGTCAAGATAGCCAAATGGCTAAAGCCTCTATTTTGAGCTACTTTACTCTATGCAGTGTGAGATTACTGTCTTGGGCCACATATACTCCGTGCAAGTGAAGAATCTGATGAATCCAACCGGAAGTACATGCATGTGCCCAATTCAATGTTGCCTTCCACCTCTGCCACTTTGAAACACTACCAGAAATTGAAGATGATGAGCCATCAACCTTTCCTAAGCTCAACCATGAAAACTTAGTCTTTACTGAACTTTTATTTCCTCCATATCTTCTGGATCAGTGTTTCTAATTCACTCACATACATAACACCAAAGTTCTCATGAAATAAGACTCATCATTACTATGTGTGATATGCTCTCATACATCCTGTTCTTTCTTATTAAAGATGGGTGTCCCGCACCACAGATGGGTGCTCTTCCTAATCCACTGATGGGTCTCAACCCACAGTGGTAGAATACTGCTCCAGATAAGCAACATACACTAACACTTCATTTATCCGGTAATTCAACAAATGCCCATCAAGCAGCCTCATCTCCAAGAGTCCTAGTGCTAGCAGGCTCATGTATATTCTCCAAGAAGGTAGCCAGTCAAGGCTTCATCACAAAATACGATCAAAGAAGACAGTAGGAGTAAAACACAGAGGAATGCCTCTGTCTGAGGAGATGCAAGAAGGTGTTGTAGGAGTGAGGGGCTTGGGCTGTACCCTAAAACGTGCAGGGGGTGCCAAGACTTGGACATGCAGGCATAGCTGCTGCAAGGTGGAGAAGTGGAGGGGAGGTCCCAGCTCAGGGCTGAGTCCTTTGAGATCCTGGAGATGAGGAATCCCCCTCTAAGGACTAGAAGTGGCCTAGAAGTGGCAATGATTAAATGTATGAATAAATTCCTTCCTCCAGTAGGAAAAGAAGAGATCTCCATTAGAAGGGGCACTGAGGAAAGAGATGAGTGCAGGGAAGTCAGATTTCAGGGCAGGAGTGGAGGGAACCAGGAGCACCCCAGGAGAAGAAGAGGACAGACACTGTGTGTATGGCCCTGGGGTCCCTCCAAACTCACTGGCTGATGGACACCATCCTCCCTAGAAGTGATCAATGCACGTATATCTAACTCACTCACTATCTACCACTGCCTAACAAAGCTCTGCACAGAAACAAAGGCATGCCAACAATGTCAGAACTTTCTGGAAAGCTATATTACAACCTGCTGGTTGGTAGCTCTGAAATCCACAAGATCCTTCTTGACATTGCAAGTACCCGGTGAAGTCTGTAGTCTCCCACTAAAAAATATAGTAAGCCAGGACAGGGAACAGCCAACTCACTCAAACTTTATGAGACCAGAAGAGGCGAGAGTTTCTAAAACCAACATTTCATAACCATGGCTTAAAAGCGATCAGAGGTCCTCATAGTCTAGTGAGAAACACTCTCATCTTATGATTTATTTTTGGCTTTTGGTTAGTTACTATCTCCCCTGCTCTGTTTCCAGAAGCACGTTTTCTGCATTTCTGTAAGCCCTCAGGGCTTGGCACATCCACACAGCAAATGCTGATCCAAGCCATAGCTGATTGTAGTCTTAAATGAGATGAGTATCCCGTTTCTATTTTGTAGGACATACATTTCACCAATTTGTTCATTGGCTTGCTTGATTTACAAAGCCTCATCTAGCTCAGTATGTCTGTTTATTTCGTGTTTTTGATGTTTACTTCTGCCTGCCTTTTTGCTTTTGTGTTGATACAGGTTTCTGGAAAGGAAGTATGATACGGTTTGTGATTTTTATAAGAAACACAAAACCACCCTTTGGTACATCATCTGGGGCATCTTACTACTAGGTAAATAATGAAAGGAAGATGGATGCCATTGTCTTTTCATGAGAATTCCCCAATTATTAGTTTTCTGTAAAAAGAAAATAAGTCTTTCAAATCTTTCTGTTCCCCTGGACTTCCAGAGAAGCAGAGAGGTTAATCAAGAAGGCCTAAGTGATGGGTCTCGACTGGGGTTGCCTATGCAGGTTGTTTCCCTCCTCGGTTTACCAAACCAGTGGCTAATTATTCAGGTCCCCTATTCTTACAGCCTTTGCTGTTGTGATGGATTTAAGGGTTGGTTAATGCAAATCCAGGTAACTAGAAAACATGGTGATACTCACCAGGTGGGAATCTAATTGCAGGGGGAAATCTAAACGATTCATGTAAATACAATGTTAGCCGGAGCCTAGGGTCATGTAGGCTATTCCTCTTGCCTATCTTTGCAGATGAGCAGGTCCCCTATTTTGACTCCCTCCAAAGCAAAGGGTTCCACAGTCTATTTTGAAGAACACTCCTGTCTATAAAATGTGAACCCATGCACCCAAGTCCATTGACATTAATTCAAGATCACTGCACCTCCGAGGTCAGTGGCTTGGTTGGTGCTCAGATAGCTGAAACAGGGAACGGCAATGTTGAAAACTTCCTCTATACCAGGCCAGCCAGTATTCTAGGCTTTTCAGGCCATGCAGTGAAGGCCACACAACTCTGCATTCAGTGGTTTCTTGGCTGAACCTCTGCTTGGCTGAGCTATCAGTGCGGGGGGCTGGTCAGCAGCGTGGTGTGGGTGATGTTTCATGTCTTGTGCTCTTTTTCTCAACAGGTTACCTGGCAATGGTGATTGCAGCTTGTGTGCTGAACTTTCAGAGAGCCCTTCCCCTTTTCTTGATCACTGTGGCCGCTATCTTCTTTGTGGTCTGGGATTATTTTATGGCCAAATATGAGCATCGAATTGATGAGTGCCTGTCTCCTGGCAAAAGGCTCCTAAACAGCCATTGGTTCTGGATGAAGTGGTAAATGCACCCAGTCCTCTTGTTGCATTTGAGAGGGATCTTAGTCTTTTCCAACAGTGTTCCAAAAATGCGTTCTGAAATGGCTCCCTTATTTATAGGCTATTGAAACTAGAAATAACCAAATTATAATGCCTTCATTTTACAAACAGGAAATCAAGGCCTAAATAGGGCAATGACTCATTCAAGATATGCTCAAACATTCCTATAAACTGCTTTAATTTCATGTGCCACCCAATGATAAAATGTTGTCCAAACGATGGGACACTTCTATCTTGAGAGGCAGCTTTCTGCTCTGGGTATGAAGCTGGCCTTTTTGAGAGGAAGACCCTGTGAATTATTAAAGCTAACTCTTTCCTATATGACCCCATATCCTATGAATGACCACTCAGGGCTTTTCCTTCCACCTCTTTCTGTGGGACCTCCTCTTCCTCCAGGTGGCCCTAGTGGATTAGACAGAGGACAGGTTCTCCAGAGTGGCTTACAAGAGATGTACCAGGAAAGTTCACAAATCTTTGGTCTGATAACACAGGATTATGCAATCCTAACACAGTACCCTTTCTGGCTCTGCTCTCTAAGCTGTGAGTCAAACTTGTCATGTCCACTGGATCCTCCCAAGGAGTCAAAACCCATCCTGTAGCTCTCTGAGGCTCAAGTGAAGTCCCCCATCTCCAGAGAACACATTTCAAGTTCTCCCCTAAAGGGAAGAAAGGTAAAATCTCTCCCATCTCCCCAAACGGAAGTGAGAACTCACAGCAGATCTCTCAAAGAAATCACCAGACTTCTCTCTCTAAGCATCCTTTCTCATCGCTGACCCCTTTGTATGTCCTTGAACCAGTGAAGAGCCCGAGAGTTGTAGAATGTGCTTAAGGCAGTGCTTAATTTTTTTTTTCTTTTTGGGCTATTTGCCTTTATAGCCACAACAAAAGGGGGTCTGCACAATCTCGAGAAGCATAACTTCCTGGTGCCAGGGTGTGCTGCTCTTAGTAAATTTTTTGTTTGTTAGTTGAAGCCTGCTCTAGATTTTCAGGTTAGCACAACAAACTATGCTAATGCCTCCTTTCTGATTCTCTTAGGGTGATTTGGAGCTTACTGATCCTGGGAGTTATTTTCTGGCTGATCTTCGACACCGCCAAATTGGGACAACAGCAACTGGTGTCCTTCGGTGGGCTCATAATGTACATTATCCTGATGTTTTTATTTTCCAAGTACCCAACCAAAGTAAGTGTGAAATTGATCTTTTTCAGCTTGTTCTCTCTTTTTTCCCCCTCATGTCTAACTTGCTCAAAATAATGAATGTGAGAGAATTTCACTGTTATTCAGTATTTGTCTTACCTTGCTATCCTATATTAAGTGGCTAAGGTGCCCTTCTTCCCCAGCTTTCTTAGCACTAGTACCCTCTCATTTTTCATTCTCAGTAATTTTCTAGTTACACCACCAGTGAGGTGTTCTCTCGTGCCAAGTCTAATTTCTACTCACGTACCCCACCTCCCTCCATCAAACACACAAAGAAAATGTCTCTATTTTGATCGCATTTTCTCCAGGCCAGTAAATAACCTAATATTCTACCACTAGATTCTGCAGTTTATCAAATTTCTATTTGCAAGTTAGGTTATTTTACTGGAAAATTTTGTCCTTAACCAGTTTTGTTCCCACTGAATTCAATTCCCATTCTCATTTTATCAGCCTGTAACTGATAAAACGAGCAAGAATTCAGAGATATCGAAGCTTTCCCTCACAACTCAGAATGGCAAACTCCAGAATATTTTACTCCTTTCTCAAAGGTTGACCCAAGAAAAACCAGTCACCTAATAGGATCCAAGGTGCTTGCCCACCTTGCGTCAGCATCTCCACTGGTTTCTATGCCTCCGATCCCACAGTTCTTTGCAGCCCACTCATCTCAGCACCAAAAATGAAAGCAGATGATTGTTCATTCCTGCTGCACTCCCTGGCTCTGCGTTAGAGTTAATTGGTTCCTTTTACAGTGAAATGGGAGCCCCTCACTAGGCTGGAATTTCACTTAATTCACTTACAAATTGTCAGATTAACAAACCTTGGGCACACAGAGAGAAGCTATGTTCTGCCTTTCCATTTTCCAGACAGGGGAAATAATTATATGTCTCTAACATTTACAGCACGATGAAGAGGACCAGATCCTTCTTCGTTTAATGGCCCCTCTAAGACTATTCTTTATGTCTAAGTTATCTTATCATGATATAATGGGTACATATTCTCCGGGACCCGAAGCCTTCAAACTCAGGGTTTGAAAAGGGGAATGCAACCCTGAGATCTGCGGGCACAATTTTATCAAGGGATTCTCTGCTTACAACTGCTTTAGCCTCCCAAACTGTGGATAATTGGCCACATGTGAGAAGTTTTCAAGGAAATTGTGACCCTCTGGGTGTGAATGCTGAGCTTAGCATTCATTTTCTAGTAAGATCTCTCGCTCTCCATCTTTCTGCATAGGTTTACTGGAGGCCTGTCCTTTGGGGAATTGGCTTACAGTTTCTTCTTGGGCTCTTAATCCTAAGGACTGACCCTGGATTTATGGCTTTTGATTGGTTGGGCCAACAAGTTCAGGTAAGTTGGGTTCAAATGAACATCTTGCTTATAAGTGCTTTTGACATTTGAGTATAATCCTCAAGACATGTCAGAAATAGGTTTCTTCATCTGCATGAGTTGACCCACATTTTTGTTTGTGTAGAATACATTAATCTGTCTAGTTTATTATTACAGTTTAATATTACATTCGTCCCTCCCCATATCATCCACTGCACCACTCCCCTATCCCAACTGTCCCTTTCATCCTGCCCCAGAGGTGTCACACTTCTAAGATGGTTCCACAAACAGAAAAACAGGCTTGCTTTGTACCAGGTGCTAACTAGTGTCATCTGTGTGCCATGTATGGTTTGCTGGAACAAACTGACACACCTAGCTCCTTCTTGAGCCTCCCAGAGTCAGACTGAATGTCACAAATGACAGGAAATCTGTAGGCGGGTATAGCTCAAAAACATTCTTCCGTGCCATTCACTGGAGCAGGGAAAGCTACAAAAATCTACCTTCCATGTCTAACCAACAAGTTTGCTAGGCTCCCTGTCTGCAGAGCCTGGGAGGGCCTGTAGACTGTTAACTACCAATTCTGCGGTTGTAATGATCGTCTGCTTTTCCTTTCTTTAACTCAGACCTTCTTGGAATACACTAACGCTGGTGCTGAATTTGTCTTTGGCGAGACATACACAGAGCACTTATTTGCATTCAAGGTAAAACCAAATCCCTTCTTGAAGTAGTTGGTTCCTTTTCAGTACCTTCTGGGTCTTTGTCGATATTCTGATAGAAACTGACCAGAAACCAGATATACACCTGCCAGGCATGTCCTGGGTGGATAGCATGTCACTGTCTTCGCATTTATCAGATTTTATCTGAAGTCAGTAGATTGCAAACATTTTACTTGTTACCATAGCATGGAGGGAAACATCTGAAGAAGTCGGAAATACACAAATACTTTTGAGGGGGCTCCCAGCTTTGCCTGAGGTACTTCTAAAATATATGGGACAATAGTATCTGAGGCATCCTGGAAAGGAACATTCGGTAGCTGGCAATGGTGAGGCATATGGCCACTGATGGCTTCCAGGCCCAGGATCAGTGACAGCTCTCTGCTCAGGAACCCTCTCTGTCTCCCAAAAGGAGACAGCTACTCACTTCCATTAACCTCTCTTCTTCCAGAGCCATCTTCTTGCTAAACCTTTCCTGTCTTTCCTTCAGCGTGGCGGGTCTGGAGGCTGGGCCTTCTCCCAACCCAAGCAGGCACATTATGCTCCGGGGGGGAAGGCTCCATGCACTCCCACAAGCCCCAGAAAGCTCACTTTCCCCTGTGAAGACCCTACAAATACTTTTTGATGAGGCAGAAAGATGAATTCGGCCTTTCCTTCAGCATTCTTTTTTTGTGGTTTTATTATTCCTTCGCTTCTAACTTATTTTCTCACTGAGGGACTCGGACTTTACCTCCAATCTGGAGGTACCCTGGCTTCAGTTAGGTCAACGTTTATGCTGAATCTTTTTTTTTTTAATTGCTGAGCCCAGAACTGGGAAAAAGAAAGTCACAAGGAACGTATAACTTGCCGCCCAGATTGTGCCAGTGTCTTTAGACATTTCCCACCCACCCACCTCCCTCTTCCCCAGAGCAGTGGCCTCCATCCTTTCTGCCAAAGCAGAATCCCTGTGGGAACATTCAAGAGATAAGCCCCTTTAATTCCCTGAAGCTTTCAGGGAGGCTCTGCTTGCCCATTAAAGCCAATAAAAGCACATAAGTGAGTGAGCTCTGAATAATGGCACAAATGTCTTTTAATATATATTATTAATAGATTTTTCTAAATTAGATCCTGTACAAATTGTCCTCGGTCATTCTATGCCTCTGGTGGCAGCTTGTCCCTGGTCATTTAGCTGGGGAACAGAGGGGAAGGGGTGCAGACGGGTAACAATGGTGTGGAGGGAGCCAGCCCACAGCTCCGTGTGTTCTCCACAGGGTAGAAACTGTTCACTGTGGAAACACATGCTGCATCAAAGGCACCCAAATAGCATCAGGGAAACAAGATCCAGAAAATGACAATTGTGTTATCGCAGAAGCAAACTAGTTTCCCAAGTTTACTTTTTTTAGTGATTAAAAAATATATAAGTAAAATAATTATTATTTTAAAAGCTAAATGAGGGGCACCTGGTGGCTCTGTCATTAAGCGTCTGCCTTTGGCTCGGGCCATGGTCCCAGGGTCCTGGGATCGAGCCCCGAATCAGGCTCCCTGCTCAGCGGAAATCCTGCTTCTCCCTCTCCCACTCCCACTGCTTGTGTTCCCTCTCTTGCTGTCTCTGTCTCTGTCAAATAAATAAATAAAATCTTAAAAATAAAATAAATAAAAGTTAAACGAATGGGCACTTACCTTATGAGAGGCAGTGAATGTAAACACCTACGGTGCGCTATCTGATCGGTGCAGCCTCTCTAAGTAAGGATCTGAGAGGCTAATCACACTCAGTTTTGACCAGCGTCCTCTGCTAAGGAGGCTGTTTAACATCAGAACTTCAAGAACATCTGCCTGTGGCCTTCGGCTTGTTGATCTAGTTGTTACAAATTCCCCTGAAACTGTATTCCTTCTCTGAGAAACTACATTAAAAAAAAAAAAAAGCTCACCATCGCAGAGAAACAAAAAATGTCACATTGCCTATGAAATATACTCAAGTATACCCAGAGCAAATTCAAAAAAGAGACGGCAGACGGGGGGGCGGCGCTGGCTGATTAAAGCATCATTTAGTTCAAAATGACATCGATGATGATGATTTGGAGGATGTTTTGGCGGGGATAAGGAGGCAGAAGAGACCTGATCTGAACCCTACTAATCCTACTGAGGCCGACATCAACCCATGATTACTTTCACACCCCCACCTTGCCCCCTAGGTCCTGCCAATCGTGGTTTTCTTCAGCACCGTGATGTCCATGCTCTACTATCTTGGACTGATGCAGTGG
>JAPYYJ010001426.1:0-14181 GCA_028533885.1 Nasua narica | reverse complement strand
TTTTTTTTTTTTTTTTTTAAAGATTTTATTTGACAGAGAGATCACAAGTAGGCAGAGAGGCAGAGAGAGGTGGGGAAGCAGGCTCTTCGCTGAGCAGAGAGCCCGACGCGGGGCTTGATCTCAGGACCCTGAGATCACGACCTGAGCCGAAGGCAGAGGCTTTAACCCACTGAGCCACCCAGGTGCCCCGACTCCTTGCTCTTATAACACTTCTCATATTTGCAATAATGCATGATTGTTCCCTTCCTCCAATGGAAAGGAGTTTCACATTGACACAGACCATAGTTTACTATTGTTAGACACAGTTTACTATTTCTCTACTATTTCTCCAGTGGATAGTACCTGAGAAAGAGCAGACATACAATGTATGCCAGGTGAATGAATGAATGAATGGATGGATGGACGGATGAATTAGTAGGGGGCTCATCACTTCCCCTGAGTTTCAACATTCCCCTGAGTTTCAGTACTGATCTTCATGGGTCAAGTAATTTTTTTTTATTTCTAAACAACTGGTTTAATACATAAAATTCAGTCTTAAAAATATTCCCAACCTAAAATATCACCTCTGTTTTTTTTTTAATTTTCTATTTAAATTCAATTTACTTAACATATACCGTATTATTAGTTTCAGAGGTAGAATTTAGTGATTCATCAGTTGCATATAACACCCACTGCTCTTTACATCTGTGCCCTCCTTAATATCCATCACCTAATGACTCCATCTTCCCACCCCCTTCCCCTCCAGCAACCTTCAGTTTGTTTCCTAGAGTTAAGAGTCTCTTAAAGTTTGTCTCCCTTTCTGATTTCCTCTCATTTTATTTTTTCTTCCTTTCCCCTATGTTCATCCGGTTTGTTTCTTAAATTCCACATGAGTGAGATCATATAATTGTCTTTCTGTTGGTTTTTAGAAGTATCACCTTTTAGAAGTACACGAGACCTTCAAAACCACTGTTTACAGATGGCAAGACTGAGTTCTAGACAGTAGGAATGACGTCTGAGTCGGGTTAGAACAGGAAGGCAGGAGGACTTGGTCCAGCATTCTTGGCTGGCCTGAGCTGGCCGAAGAAGCCTTCGGCCCCGTGTCACTGATTGCTTTTATGGAGTCGCACTCCAAGGCATCACCTGGTGAGGCTGTCATTGGTTGTAAATGGAAAGTGAGCAGAAGCCTGGAGGAAGTCTCCACTCCAGCATTAATGAACACACAGCAGAATCCAGCCTAATGTTGCATGAAGTTTGGAGAAAGATCAATAACCATCAAGCCAAAACAGATCTTCAGCCTCACGGTCTCCCTAGATCCCCCTCCACACCCCCTCTAGGCAGCCAGTGGGCCCTGAAGTATGTTATTCATGGCTGGATTTGAGCTGTTAATGAAACATCTTTATGAGGCACGGGTCTGGGGGGAGCAGCGAAGCTCCTCTGAGAACAAAACTCAGGGATTCCTGACTTCGCTGTACAGGGTCGGGCTTTGGTACCATTTTCCTGGCTCGGGCTCCACCCCTCTTGCATGAACCCTGTGGGGAGCCTCTCCCTTCCACCTCCGGCATCTGATTCTCAGCAGACATGCAAGAGGACAAATGGTGTTGGCCAAGGTGGGTTCTGTGCCTTCTCTGTGTTGACACTGCTGAGCATCCAAATGGATTGCCTTTTAGGTCGCACAGTCAACCTAGGAGTTAAATAACTCATCATAGCCATTTTACAGATGAAGAAACTGCATGCAGCTCAGGAAGGCTAACTAACTCTCCCAAGGTCACAGGGCTGGCACAGGATGGACGAAGTGCTGAAATGCTCAGTCTGACTCCAGAGCCCATGCAGACAAGCACTAAGCTTCAGAACTCCCACTGCCCACATGGTGGCCATGCAGCTTAGAGAGGTCACGGCTCCTCAAAAATGCCTCTCCTCTGCTCCCCTCCCCATTTCATGTCTCTCCCGCCATATGCATTTGCTCTCACGCAGAGAGCGTGTGTTAATTGGCTGAACACTTAACACATGTCTTGTATGATTTGAATGCATTACACTTTATATTTTACTTCAATCTCTGCAAAGGAGGTATTGTTACCCCTGCCTCGCCCCTGCCTTACCCCTGTGGAGCCAATCGGGGCTCAGGCAGTTGGAGCGACTTAGCCTCGCCAGCACGAGGCAAGGTGGGATTCTGGATGGGAGGTCTCGCTCCTTTCCGAGTGTGTTAGTATAGCTCTGCCTGGCTCTCCCAGCTCAAAGAAGAGATTCCCTCACCTCTTCAATGCCACTGCTCTGTCCCTGCCCCTGTCTCCTGGAACACAGCACTCCATCACAGGAACTTGCCATAGTTACTCACGCTAATGACCTACAAGCACCATGAGACTGCAGGTTCCTGAGCGTGAGAGCTGTGACTTTATTCCTCAGGAACCCTGAGCCCAGCGCCTCACTCACCACAGATAGTGGAAATTCCAGTGGCACACAAAAAACGTCATCCCTCTTCTCCCCACAATCAGCGGTGAGTTGCCGAACACGTCACTTCACGCTTCTTGAACTCTACTCTGTGTCCATCAAAATACATAATACCACTTCCGTACCAAATTGGTTGGAAGATGGAATGAGAAACTAGATATAAAATATCCAGTGTAATGTCTAACACACAGTAAGTACTCTACTAAAAAAAAAGTTATTATCACAAGAACACGATCGTGGAATAAAAAGTACCTCTTTAACACTTAAAACACCTCTAACAAACAGTTCTTAACTTAGTTAACTGGTTATCCAATACACAGGTATTGGGTCTTAATAACAGAAATAAAATCAGTGCTAATGGGGGCACCTGGGTGGCTCAGTCGGTTAAGCAGCCCTTGATTTGGGCTCAAGTCATGACCTCTGGGTCCTGGGATCAAGCCCTGAATCGGTGGCCTCTGTGCTCAGCATGGAGTCAGCTTGAGGATTCCCTCTCTCCCTCTGCCCCTCCCCCCTCAAATAAATAAATAAATAAATCTTAAAAAAAAAAAAAAAAAGACACTGCTGAAGAATGGAAAGAGGGAGACCAAAATTAAGCATGCAGATATGGAGTCTGAAGGGTCAAGTCACCAGGAAGGAGAGCCTAGGACATCTGGAACTCTCCTCTGCCTTGGTTCCACTGTCTCGTCCCTCCCCAACCTACCCCCATTATAGTCAATTGGATCTGCTAAAAATGGAAATGATTTACCAGCTTGAAGACTGTTAATGGCTCGCCACTTCCCTTAGGACAAAGTCATGTGCTTGCACATAGCTTACAAGGAAAGCCCTTTATAACCCAGTTCATAACCGCCTCCTCATCACTTGCTACTATCCATTTCTTTTTGACCACCCCCAGCCAAACCAGACTTCCTACAGCACCTTCCCATCCCCCGTGTTCCCCTAGCTAGGCGCTACCTGTCCATCACATCTCCAGTCAGCTCTCTGTCGGAGAAATCTTCACTGACCTTCTAGACTGGGTGGGTCTCTCTGCTAAATGGTCCATAGCACCACCTCCTTCTCCTCTCATCATATATGCTTATTGTTCATTATCGTTCTCTCCGCAGGCTGCAAAATCCCCTAGAATCAAAGAAGGCAGCCCCTGTCTAAGAGCCCAGCCGGTAGCAAGCACATAATGGGATGTCTGATTCCATCCCTCTCTCTGCCTCAGTTTTCTCAAAGGCTAATGATGCTGAAACATCCATTCTTCCTGCAAAACTGGGTTGGTGGGAAGATAAAAGGACACATCTGAGAGTGTAATATTAACGCTTCCATTACTGTTCACATATTTTTCTTATTTTTTTTTTAATTTGGAAAGATGACCTAAAAAGGCAAAAACAAACAATCAAAACATAACTTGGGATTTTGAAAACCTCAGCCTGACAAAGAAAAATAACATCAGTTGGATCCTGAAAAACCCCAAAATTTCATGACTAGTGCAATGCACTGTCTATATCTATTTCTCTGTCTCCATCTATCTTATGTTGATCGTATTCATTTTTTCCCTGAAAACATCATTCCTTAATTGCTAAATTCTTATGAGTTTAAGGAGAATAGGAATCCATATAGTTCTGAGTCATCTACAATTAAATCACTAAAACATTATTTGGCAATTACATCTGAATGTCCAAGAGACTTTGGAATGATTTAAATAAGGTCCTTAAAACCACTGTTTTTCTTTCTTCATCTTAATCACCTTTCCCAAATACAGTGCCATGCTAAGAAAAAAGCAATCCCCAAAATCAAATTATAGTAAATGCTGAAAATAATGTGGAGGCATGAACTCATAAACCAAGAAATTACTTTCTGGGAGTTTGAAAATTTGGCTGAAAATGGTACTGTCTCTATTGCACCTGAGTGTAGTGGACAAAATTGACTATTAGGGGGGAAAAAGTCATCCATTCAGGGAATATTAAGGGAATAGTAAGCTCTTATTATATACTAGGTTCTGAACAAGGAGGACACTGACACCCTGCCCTTATGGGACTTAAATTCTCAAAAGGGAGACAGACAACAACTCAGGTAATTTTAGGAATGGTATGCATAGCACAGATTATACCTGTGAGCATGTAACATGGAAATCCGATGTGATGCGGAAGCTCGGAAAACTTCCTTGAGACTGAGTTTCCTCACCTCTAAGATAAGGGTTATGCCTAATCTACACGGATATATACACTGCTATGCTTATTGCAACATTATGTACAATAGCCAAGATATGCATGCCATATATATAGGATGGAATATATATATATTAAATTATATATAATTACATATAATATTTTGCATATTATATGTAATTATATTATATAACATACATATGTTATATATTATGTTATATATTAATATAATATATAATAGTTATATGTTATATATGTAATATATGTGTATATATGTAACATATATATACACATATATGTGTATATACATATATATGTATATTGTGTACACATATGTATATGCGTATATGTGTATACACACATATACATATATACATACATATATGTGTATATATATGTGTATATACATATATGTAATATATATTTCATATATATTATATATAACATAATATAATCACATATATAATTTAATTAATATATAAATATATTTTGTTAATATATAATATATAAAAATATAAATATATAAAATATATAATATAATTAATATAATTATATAATTTTACATATTATATATAATACATAATATTTGACATATAATACTTTACAATATAATATTTTACATATTATATATATAATGGAATAGTACTCAGCCATAAAAAATGCAATCTTGCCATTTACAACAACATAGATGGAGCTAGGGAGTATAACATTACGTGAAATAAGTCATTCAGAGAAAAACAAATACTTTATGATTTCACTCATCGGCAATTTAAGAAATGAAACAAATGAACAAAGAAAAAAAGAGACAGACCAAAAAGTAGACTCTTAACTATAGAGAACAAACAGGTGGTTACCAGAGGGGAGGCAGGGGTGGGTGAAACAGAGGACGGGGATTAAAGAGTGCACTTGGCATGATGAGCACGGGGTAACATATAGATTTGTGGAATCACTATATTGTACACCTGAAACTAATATACTACCGTATGTTAACTCTACTAGAATTTTTAAAAGTCAGGGGAAAAAAGTAAAAATAAAATAAAGTAGGGGCTACAGTCTTTCAACCTCTATAGCAAAGTTACTGGGAGGAGCAAAGAAGACAGTGTGGATGATGGAGGAACTCCGCGGATGACAAAGGAGCTAGAAAATGATTAGTGTGCTAACACTTCACAACTGGAAAATGCTGTGCACATCGGGGGGGGGGGGAGGGCTTCGTCAATACCTTCCTGTCCACATAAAACGGACAGTGTGCTCGCTTACGCCCATAGTCCCTCGAGAGCAACCTGATGAAATACTGGGGTCCTTACCGTGTACTCGCCGGTGGGAGCTCAACATCCTTGAGAATGTAATGAAAGAGCCTTTTCTTGGAAAATGCTAGCACAACACAATGGTCTGCAATTCCCACTGGTTTTCAGGCACCTACACCAAGAAGTCCATCCACAGACCTCAGGCTCAGAAGCCCAAGGGTAAAAGAAAGGACTGTCGCCACAGGACCACTGTTCTAATGTGTCAGACTGAAACCCATACGGAAATACGCATTTCCTACTGTCACCCAAATGAACCAAAGATGCATGAGGCAAGATGAATGTGATCACTCCGTGATGGTGGCTATCCTCTCCTACTCTGTTGTTTTGGTTTTATTGTACTGCAGTTCGTTTTTTTTTCATGTTTTCAAATGCTGACAGCGATTCAGTAAGTTGAGGCTCCTCACAATTTGAAATAACACTGTTGGGAGAATGACAAGCATACCTTTGAGTTTGCCCTCTGTTAGTTAACGGCTGGTATGATCGTGGACGAAACACATCTATTCTGAGCCTTAGTTTTCTCAACTGTGAAATGGGCATAACAACGCCTACTTTAAGACTTGAGCAAATTGAGGTAACAGCAGGGGAAATCACCACGTACATTTCCTGGCACAGAATAAGTGTTCAATACACGGTAGAGATTATCAAGGCTGCTAATGGGGGAATTAGAGCGTAGCTAAATCCCTCTTGCCTGGGGGCCTGGGAAAAAAGAAGAAAAAATCCCAGTCATTTTCTACCCCGGGGGTCTTTCTGTTTTCCAAATGTAGCTATTTGCTGTGGGGAGGGGAACCTCGTCCAAGTGCCTCTGTTTGCTGTGACAGGATTTATAAATAAGTAAAACGCTTCATCAAACATTTATAGTTGTGTGTGAGAGTCAAAAAAAAAAAAAAAGGGCACGTGAGCTTGGGGTTTATTTATAGTGACTCTCTGTTTTCCTTTCCACCACAATTTCACAGCTTCGCTTTCATTTGCTTATGATTGTTCTTGGATGAACTTCACTTCCAAGCAGAAGGTATTAATTATTAAAACATAGACCAGAAAAAACAGCCCACGCCGCTCCCCCAAACAATGACAGGATGATGCAGCAGAAGGAAGCCACCAGAGAGAAGGGCTTAGGATTGCCAGCACGTGCTTTCCCACAGAGCCAACCCTTGGCAAAACTCATTTAAACACACACGCTGTGGGCACCCACTGTGTTCCGCCCGGGGGCTGCGCCAGCTGGAGGGAGGGGTCAACGATGAATTAGACCCTTTCTAACTCATCTCAGAGTGAAGGGAGGGAGCTCCCAGCCAAGGAGGGAGGAGGTGTGTAAATATCAAAGCACAAATGAAGCGGGCAAGTGACCCTGCACTAGGCATGCTGGGAATGGCAGAACAGAAAAAAAAAAAAAAGGAAAAAGGAAAAAAAAAATCCCTCTCAGGAGGCATCCTGGTCTGGGGAAAGAGCAGCTTTGGGATCAGGCAATGGGAGGTTCAGAGCCCTTGCTCCGGTGCCTCCTGCTTCTGTGATCGTGGACATGTCTCAGCCGTGCCACCGGTGACAACACTGTGATTGTACCTCCCTGGCAGAGGCCGTTGCTGGGATTAAATGTGAAAATTCATAGGAATGTCTGGACATACCGTAAACTTCCATTAAATAATACATATTTAATAGTAATAATATGGACACATAGTTAGCATATAGTAGGTGCTAAATAAATAGTACTTCTCCTCCTCCTTTCCTTACTTGAGAATATTAATTGGATTCTAAATTGTTCCCATGTCCTCACCACTCCAACAGCAATGGGCTTGTAGATCCCTGCTATCCTCCACTCCCCAGTAAGTGTTTTCTCCTTACCTGACCCCAGTCTCAGCCTGCTTCATCATTTGTCCACTAACATGCTGAGTAAGCAGCTAATATCATCAATATTGATTCATTAATACTGATTGAGCATCTGCTATGTGACAACACTGGTGCAAGCACTGGAGATTCAAAGAAGAAGAGAGACGGTATCTTTATGAATATTTTCATGGGGGGAAAATGGCAACACATGCATCAGTGAGTCCAACACAGATTCTCTCCGATGGTGCTAACACCAAAGAAAAAGAGAAGGCCAGGAAGAGGAGCAGGAATTCCTGGGGAAGAAAGATGCTACCTAAAACTTGTCCCAGCTTATGGAGAAAGTATTATCTGTGCAGGGACCCGAGGAGATCGTCAAGGAGCCAGGTGGGAAGGAAAGGGACCCTCGGGAGACAGAACAGCAGGTGAAAATACCCTGAGTGGGGAGCACGCTGGGCCTCAGACCATCTCGCACTTTGGCTTTCTGGAGGGGAGGAAGGAGCAGACTGAATAATTTTGCAACACAGCTCTGTTTCCCCCCCACACTCCTATAAGCGGTCTGTACCTTAGCAGTGTCCACATTAGATTGCACAAATCCATGCACAGAGAGATGGCTGGCTGTGGGATCTGCCCTGGTTCCCCAGAGGAGGGAGTGTGGCCCTGGGCTTGGCGACCGCACCATCACCACCAGACACATCGCTCTTAGGCTCTGGGCTCTACCAAGGGCAAGAGCCCACAGCAATATCCACGAGCACAGACTGGAAATAATCTCTACGATGCTGGGGTCTTGTGGAGAAATTCAAACCCAGCAAAATCAAGAAACCCGAGCAGAAAAAGAAAAAGGAAACACGGAATAAAAATAGTTATTTGAGCTGAATTAATTGAAACGTTCACAAGTATGCAATGTTTGCCAAAGCACAGATGAGAGGGTGAATGTCATGTTATAGAGTAAAGGCTGCAGGGGAGACCTGTCTGCCTAGGTTCCTGGCCTAGCTGTGTGACTTAGAAAAGTCTGCTTAACCTCTCTGTGCATGAATTCCTCCACTGATAGAACGGGGATAATAGGGGCACCTGGGTGGCGCAGTCGGTTGAGCGACTGACTCTTGATTTCAGCTGGGGTCATGATCTCAGGGTCCTGGGATCGAGCTCTGTGTTGGGCTCCACGCTCACCACAGAGGCTGCTTGAGATTCTCTAGCTCCCTCTGTCCCTCCCCTTGCTCACACTAACTAACTAACTAACTAAATAAATAAATAAATAAATAAAACCTTTAAAACCAAACAGGAATAATAGTAAACTTCGAGATAAACGTATCTCGAAGGATTTATGTTGGAGTAAAATGAATTCATTTTACTGGGTAAATGTGTAGCACCGTAACTGACTTGGAGTAAATGCTCATAAACGTTAGTTAATGTTTGGGAGAATGGATATACACATTTCTATAAATTCATATACACAACACTCCACAGCAATAAAATAAAATGAATTGTGAGTACCTGTAACAAGACGGATGAATCTCAGGGATGATATTTGAATAAGAAGAAGCTAGACCCAAAAGAAGGCACACCGTAGGATCCCACATGTATGAAGAACAGGAAAAGCCAACTGATGGGAAAGGCCAGAATACTGGTTGGTTTTGAGGGATGAGTATCTTCTAGGAAGGTACAAGAAGGAAACCTCAGGAGTGCTGGAAGCATGCTATCACAAGGCTGCCCACTAGAACCTTCTGGGATAAGGGACTTGCTCATTTTCTGCATTGTGCCATGCAGTTCACTGTCTAAAACAAAAGGCTCATGTGACTATTGAGAATTTGGAATGTGGCTTGTGGGACCAAGGGATTAGAGGTTTAGTTACTTTGACTTTATTTTTTAAATTTTTTTAGAGAGAGCGAGCGAGTGAGCACAAGTGGTCAGGGGAAGGGGCAGAGGGAGAGGAAGAAAATCCCCAAGGACACTCCCTGGCAAGCCCAGAGCCCCACTCGGGGCTCAATCCCAGAACCCCAAGGTCATGACCTGAGCTGAAATCAAGAGTCAATCACTCAACCGAGTCACCTACATGCTCCCTATGAAGCGCAGTTCTAAACCTCAGACTGGATGGTGGTAACATGAGTATATGTATAGGTTAAAAAACATATCACAGGGGCGCCTGGGTGGCTCAGTCAGTTAAGCGTCTGCCTTCGGCTCAGTCATGATCCCAGGGTCCTGGGATTGAGCCCCGCATCCAGCTCCCTGCTTGGCAGGAGCCCGCTTTTCCCTCTCCAACTTACTTCTCCCTCTCTAGCCTGCTTTTCCCCCTGCTTGTGCTCTCTCTCTCTGTCAAATGAATAAATAAAATCTTAAAAAAAAAAAAAAAACGTATCACAGATATACTTAAGATTTGTGGAATTTATAGACTTTACTGTATATGTGTGCTAGCCTTCTAAAGTTAGCTAGGATTATTCATGTGCATATATAACCTCACTTTTTCCTCACAAACTGAGTGCAATGTGGGAGAACAATCCCTATTGTGTCCCTTGCTATAGGGGCTAAACTGAGGCTCAGACAAGTGGCTGTGACTCACAGGTAGTCACACAGACCTTATAAATAGCAGTGAAGGGGACAAGTTCAGCCAAGGCCCTTCTTACAAATGGGAAAAAGGCAATACAAAATGACCCTGCTGAGATGATTCCATGCAGCACTTCATTAATTCAATCCCTACTGTTTGGACCACCTGCTAAATGACGGGCACTGTTCTAGGTGCTGGCCATGGAGCAGTGGATAAATCCACAGAAAGTCCCTTCTTTCATGCAGCTGACAGTAGAAATCTTTGGTCACTTCATGTTCTGATCACCCTATAGAATCCTTTACCTAAGGTGATTTGACCATGAACCAAACTATGTGAAATCAGACTCAACTAAGCATCTATCGGATATTTTCTGTCAGATAATCCTAGACTTGAATCTTGATTCTTTTCAGAGCTGACTAGCCTACTTGTTTTTCTGTGCCCTAGCTCCTTCATTTATAAAATAAGGGATGGAAGAAGACATAGCAGAAAAAAATAGTAACTAAAAGAAAGGCAAAAAAACGTTATTAGGAGCAAAGACATTCTTACAGAAAGGTAAAAGATCAATTCCCTATAAAAATACTGCAATCCACCACTTTATTCAATTAGCCATGTAGTCCTAAAACATAAAAAATGAAAGTTGCCAGAAATAAGTGAAACTTGCCAGCAGTCGAGATTTTCAATGGAAGATTTTAGCACAATCAGCTCAGAAATAACAGTAAGGAGAAATAATTAAGCAAAAACATAGATATAGACATTTTGGTCAACAAAATTAACAGGCAGGATCTAATGGTTACATATGAAATCTTTTGTCTGATAATCAGAAAATGTACCACATTTCTCAAACACATAGGAATTATTTATAAAAAGTAGCCACGTCCCAGAATATAAATCACGCCTCAACAAATAACTAAGAATTGAATAAGTATCCAGATGATACTGTCTAAGAAAACAAAATAAAATGAGTGAGCATCAATAACCAAAATCTTTTAAAAATGTATGTTTAGAATTGGTGGAGGGAGGGGAGCTTGGGTGGGTCAGTGGATTGAATATCAGATTCCTTCATTCTGGCTGGGGTCATGGTCTCAAGGTCATCGTCTCTGGGTCGTGGGATCAAGTAGGGCTCCAGGCTTAGTGCAGAGTCCGCTAGGGATTCTCTCTATCTCTCTCTCTCGTTCTGCCTCTCCCCCTGACTCGCACACTCTAAGTAAGTAAGTAAGTAAGTATATATATAAATAAATAAACACAATCTTAAAAAACATTGGTGGGGAGATGAGTGAAACAGGTGATGGGGATTAAAGAGCACACTTGGAGTGAGCACAACATAATGTATGTAAGTACTGTATCACTATATCATACACATGAAGCTAATACTACAGTGTATGTTAACTAACTTGAATTACAACAAAAACTTTAAAAATGTTTGATATAATTAGTGGTTCAAAGAAGAAACAACAGAATTTGAAAAATATTTAGAACTAAATGCACAGCATACAGAAAAGTGATGTCTACAAATAAAGCAACACCTAAAAAAGCGTTAAATATTTAATGGAAATATTAGTCAGGGAGAAAGACTGAAAATTAATGAGCTAGACTTTTAATTCAAGAGTCTTAAAAAGAATAATGGTGCTAATAAAGGATGTAGAAAGAAGAAAATGATTAAGATGGAAATTAATGATGTAGAAAAGAAACAGTATAGAGTATCAACAAACCATGACCTAATTTTAAAAAATACTAATGAAACACATAGAATATCAACAAGACTGAGAGAAAAGCCCAAATAAACCCATAATGGAATTAAAAATAAGGATAGGATTATAAATACAGTAGAGTTAGGATACACACACACAGACATACATATGGATATATAGATATTCACACAAATATGTACAATTTTTTAAAGATTTTATTTATTTATTTGAGAGGGAGGGAGGGAAGGAGGGAGAGGGACAAGAAGACTCCCTGCTGAGCAGGGAGCCTGACTTGGGGCTTGATCCCAGGACACTGAGTTCACGACCCGAGCCAAAGGCAGATGCTTATCAGACTGAGCCACCCAGCATCCCCAAATATACACATTTAACACATAATATTAAAAACACAAAACATTATGTCCATAAATGGCACAATTTAAACAAAAATCAGTGACTCTAAGGAAAAGTACCCAAGACTGAAACTGACACAAGAAGAAACAGATAACTGAAATAGCCATCAGAAAATAATTGAATCAATACACAGAATTTATCATCTAACAAAGAGACAAACAAAAATATCAGGTCCAGACTGATGAAGGCATAAATTCTAACAAATATAGAAGACAATTTCATGCAATAGTTACACATTCTAATAGTTATACATAACAACATGATAGTATATGAGGGAAGATGCTCAACCTCATGTTTTCTTATATGTAATTCTGATAATGCTGATTTTTTGAGTTGTCAAAGAGGTTAGAAGATGTAGGTGTCTGGGTCCCTGAGTGGTTCAGTCGGTTGAGCGTCTGCTTTCAGCTCAGGTCATGATCCAGGAGTCCCAGGATCAAATCCTGCATTAAGCTCCCAGCCCAGCAAGAATCTGCTTTCCCTCTGCTCCTCCCCCAGCTTGTCCTCTCTTTCTCTCTCTCTCTCAGATAAATAAAGTCTTAAAAAAAATCAAATGTAAGGCTCTTTCATTAATAGAGTATATATTACCATAATACACTACACAATCAGAAGAGAAACCGTGATCATATTACTTCATGCATTAAGAGTGGTTAATAAAATGTAACCCCCAGGGGCGCCTGGGTGGCTCAGTGGGTTAAGCCTGTGCCTTCGGCTCAGGTCATGATCTCAGGGTCCTGGGATCAAGCCCCGCATCAGGCTCTCTGCTCAACGGGGAGCCTGCTTCCCCCTGTCTCTTTGCCTGCCTCTCTGCCTACTTGTGATCTCTCTCTCTCTGTCAAATAAATAAATAAAATCTTTAAAAATAAATGAATGAATGAATGAATGAATGAATGAATAATAAAATGTAACTCCCAATTATGATTTTTTTTTAATTCTTAATACATTAGGAATAGAGGAGAAATTTCTTTTAGTATGAAAAGCTACTGCAAAAAACATACTACATTATGATAGAGTTTTAGGATTCTTCCCTTTAAAGTCAGCAACAAAAATGATATGGTCATTATTCTTACTCAACACTAAATAAAAGGGCCCACTTATAAAGGCAACAGGACAAGAGAAAAGAAATACAAGATACACATTTTGCAAAATGTTAATTGGAAATCATATTATTTTTTTCACATGGAAATTAAAGAGGCAAAGGCAATAAAATAATAAATCATATTTTCTGGATTTATGATCAATGAGAAACTATTTCTTTCCACAAAGAAACAATTAAAAGATGCAGTAAAAATGAAAAGATACAATTTGCTCTAATTACAGAAGTGGCAATGCCCCTAGAAATTACATATAACAAAAAGGTGTGATATGCGTTTAGGTAAAATTTAAAAACTATGTTCAAAGACATATAAGAAGGCCTAAATAAAGATGTATATTATTTCATGGATTGGAAGTCTGAAGTTTTGTTAATGTCACAGATTAATTTTGTAAATGCAATGCAATCCCAATTCCAGCAGGGCTTTTCCTAAAATAGGAGAAGTTTATCTTAAAATTCACATAGAAATGTATGGTGACTAACATAATAAAAAAAAGTGGAAAAAAAATTCACATAGAAAAGTAAAGAGAAAAGAGGAGCCAAGACACTTCAGTAAGAACAACGAGGGGTCCTGCCCTATCTGATATCAAGACACTACAGAACTATCATAATTAAAAGTATGTTACTAGAACAGGCATATACAGACCAAGGAAAAGGAATTGAGAGCTTGGAACTCATCCCCACACACAGAGACTTGCTATATGACAGTGGCATTAAACATCCATGAGTAAAGAGGGACTTTTTTTTTTTTTTT
>JAPYYJ010001425.1:0-14181 GCA_028533885.1 Nasua narica | reverse complement strand
CCTCACTGTCACCATCTGCGAGGAGACCCGCCAGCAACACAAGTTGCAGGAACAGCATCGTATCTGCAGATGTTCCTTCTGACTCTTACAAAGTCGGTCTTTGACGGTTGTTCTAACAAACCTTCCGCACACACAGCCCCGCTCTTCTGACTTCCTCTCCACACACCAGCCCTCCCTGAGTCTCTGCGACAACGCAGACGCGCTCCTCCCTCAACCCTGGACACCTACTCAGCTCCCACTTCCCCTCCTGGTCTGACTCCTGGTTTCCAGCTTGTCCCCGTCACCAGCTTCCACTCTGCTCCCCATCTCCTAGTTCAGATGTTTCAGAGCCCGTCTGTGTGACATGGAAAAGTCACCCCACCTCTCGTGCCTTTTCTTTTTACCCAGACAGTAATCCATGAAAACACATGGCTCCCCAGCACCCATCCCTGGACCCCGCTGTCACTGGGTCCCTACTGCCCTTGTGACACACCCTATGTATTTCCTTCCCCATCTCATCCCCACCTCAGCTCCTTCACATCTCTGACTTCTCACTGCTTATGTTAAAAACAGATTCAACCAGGTAAATTTGATGATTGAATTGGTTTTATTAAGTGATCCAAAAATTGGGCAATACCCCATCTGGCAAATAAAGGCAAGCTCCTAGGTATTGTGCAAATGTGAGGTTTTAATAGGAAAGAGGTTGGTGAAAGAAGAGAAAGGAATTTTGTCAAATACTTTTTCTGCATCTATTGAGAGGATCATATGGTTCTTATCCTTTCTTTTATTAATGTGCACATTGAGTGATTTGTAAATATTTAACCACCCCTGCAGCCCAGGGATAAATCCCACTTGATTGTAGTGAATGATTCTTTTTTTTTTAAGACTTTATTTATTTATTTATATGAGAGAGAGAGAGAGAGTGCATGAACGGGGGAGTGGGGGAGAGAGAGAAAGAGAAGCAGACTCCCTGCTGAGCAGGGATCCCAATGCGGGGCCAGATCCCAGGACCCCAGGATCATGATCTGAGCCAAAGGCAGATGCTTAGCCAACTGAGCCACCCAGGCTCCCCATGAATGAGTCTTTTAATGCAGTGTTAGATTTGATTTGCTAGTGTCTTGTTGAGAACTTTTGCATCCATGTTCATCAGGGATGTTGGTCTACAATTCTCTTTTATAGTGGAGTCTTTGGCTGGCTTTGGAATCAAAGTAATGCTGACCTTATGAAGTAAGTTTGAAAGTTTTCCTTCCATTTCTATTTTTTGGAACAATTTGAGAAGAATATTCATTAACTCTTGTTTAAATGTTTGGTACAATTGTCCTGGGAAGCCATTTGGTCCTGGACTTGTGCTTGTTGGGAGATTTCTGATTACTGACTCAATTTCTTTGTTGGTTATAGGTCTGCTCAAGTCTTCTATTTCTTCTTGTTTCAGTTTTAGTAGTTTGTAAGTTTCTAGGAATTTGTCCATTTCTTCCAGATTTCCCAGTTGGTGTAAAATTTTTCATAGCATTCTCTTATAATTGTTTTTATTTCTACAGTGTTGGTTGTGATCTCTTTCATTCAGGATTTTGTCTACATGAGTCGTATCTCTTTTCTTTTTTGTGAGTCTGGCTAGGGGTTTATCAAAGAACCAGCTCTTAGTGTTGGTGATCTGTTCTACAGATTTTCTTTAGTTTCTGTATCATTTGTGTCTACTCTAATATTTATTATTTCTCTTCCTCTGCTGGCATTAGGCTTTCTTTGCTAGTTCTTTTCTAAGTCCTTTAGTGCAAGGTTATGTTGTGTATTTGAGAACTTTCTTGCTTCTTGAGGTAAGTCTGTATTGCAATATGCTGTGGACTTAGGACTGCCTTCACCGCATCCCAAATGCATTGGACTGTGGTGTTTTTATTTGCATTTGCATCTACCAAATTTTTTATTTCTTCTTTAATTTCCTGTGTAACCCATTCACTCTTTAGTAGGATGTCCCTTAACCTCCATGTATTTGTGGTCTTTCCAAAACTTTTCCTGTGGCTGACTTCAAGTTTCATAGAGTTGTGGTCAGAAAATATGCATGATATGCTTTTGATCTTTTTTACTTGTAGAAGGCTGATTTGTGACCTAGTATGTGATCTGTTCTGGAGAAATTTCCACATGCACTGTAAAAGAATGTGTACTATTGTCTTACTATCAATGAGTTCCTTTACGCTTATAATTAATTGATTTATATATCTGCATGCTCCCAATTTTTGTATAAATATTTACAATTGTTAGATATTCTTGATGGATAGACTCCTTAATTATGATGTAATGCCCTTCTTTATTTCTTGTTACAATCTTTGGTTTAAAAATCTAGTTTATCTGAAATAAGTATGTTTACTTTGGCTTTCTTTTGATGACCATTAGCATGATAGATGGTTTTCCATCCCCTCCCATTTAATCTGCTGGTGTCTTTAAATCTAAACTGAGTGTCTTATAGGCAGCACATAGATGGATCTTGGTTGTGTTTTCTTTTTCTTAATCCATTCTGATATCCTGTGTCTTTTGATTGTATCATTTAGTCCATTTACATTCAGAGTGATTAGTGATAGATATGAACTTAGTGTCATTGTGTTTCCTGTAAAGTTAGTGTTCCTGATGATGATTACTTTTCCTTTCTAGTCTTTGTTGCTTTTGGTCTTTTTTACCCCACTGAAAGAGTCCCCTTTAATATTTCTTCCAATGCTGTTTTAGTGGTCACCAGCTCCTTTATTTTTTGTTTGTCTGGGAAACTCTCTCTCTCTTTCTATTCTGAATGACAGACTCAAGGGATAAAGTATGCTTGGCTGCAAATTTTTCCCATTCAGCATGTTGAATATATCCTGTCATTCACTTATGGCCTGCCAAGTTTCTGTGGACAGATTTGTTTTCTCATACAGTTTAAGGACATTTTTTTCCCTTGTTACATTCAGAAGTCTTTCCTATCTGTGTATTTTGGGAATTTTACTACATGTCTTGGTGATGGTAAGCTTTTGTTGAATTTAATTGGCTTTGTCTGTGCTTCCTGTATTTTGGTGTCTGTGTCCCTCCCCAGATTATGGAAGTTTTCGTCTATAATTTGCTTAAATAAAACTTTTGCCCCTTTTTCTCTCTCTTCATCTTCTGAGACTCCTATGATAGGAATGTTATTATGTTTTGATAAATTGCTGAATTCCATAAGTTTACCTTTGTGGTCCATTACCTTTCTTTTCTTCTTTTCAGCTTCATTATTTTTTATAATTTTATCTTCTATAGCACTGGTTCTTTACTCTGCTTCATCCATCCTCATTTTTATGGCATGAATTTGGATTTGTATCTCAGTTATAGCATTTTTGATTTGGACCTGACTAGATTTTAGTTCTTTTATCTCTGCAGTGAAGAATTCTCTAGTGGCTTTGGTGCTTTTTTTGAGCCCAGGTAGTAGCTTTATAATTGTTGTTTTAAAATCTAGCTCAGACATCTTACTTATATGTATATTGATTAATTCCCTGGCTATGAGTTCTGCTTCCTGTTCTTTCCTTTGGGGTGAATATCTCCATCTTGTCATTTTGTCCAGAAAAGAAAAAGAAAAAGAAAAACAAACAAACTAGATCCTGGATGTGTTTTAGTCTCCTTTGTTAAAGGAAGCTAGATCCAAAAGTAAAATAAAATGAAATAAAATGAAAATAAATAAATTAAAATTAATAATAAAGGGGCTCTCTCTCAAATAAGTAAATAAAATCTTTAAAAATTAATGAACTAAATAATTAATTTTTGGAATTAAAAAATAAAAAATGAAGGGCACCTGGACACTCCGTTGGTTAAGTGGCTGCCTTTGATTCAGGTCATGATCCCAGGGTCCTGGGATCAAGTCCCGTATCAGGCTCCCTGCTCAGCATGGAGTCTGCTTGTTCCTCTCTCTCCACCCCTCCTCCCACTCACACCCTCTCTCTTTTTCTCTCAAATAAGTAAAATCTTTAAAAAATGAAAAATTAATTAAAAAAATAAAATAAAAAAGAAAGCTGGATCCTACTTCCCCTAGAGCTGAAGCTTTGCATCACTCCATAATCAATAGACATGGTGCGAGTGAGTTGTTTGCGCTGGTCTTCTGTGGGAGGGGCCTGTTGCACTGATTCTCAGGTGTATTTACCCCAGTGGAGATGTGCCTCTGGGCACAGCTGGGTAGGGCTTGGTGTAAGCGGCTCAAACCACCACTAGGTGGCACTGTTTTGCTCCCTAAAAATATCCAGCACTGATGGTTTGGATGAAAATGGCTGCATCTTGCTGTCTAGCTTCAGAGCTGAGAGTTTGCAGCACGCACCCTTCAGTAAGCCCTCACAAAAGAGCATTCCATCACCCTTCTTGTGTCCTTGGTTTCCATCAGAACCCTGCATTCACCCTGCCTGTGTCTGAGCTCTTTTATCTCGAGCATTCACTCAACTGTTTCAAAACTCCAAATTTTAGGAACTCTAACAGTTCAAACCTACTCTATTCCTGGGAGTAAGGGGGTCTTCCATGCTTTTGCCATTTGCTGGACCATGCCTGGGAACAGTGCAGCTTGTTGGCCCCAACTGTACTTCCGGTGGCCCAGGAGACCGTCAGACCGCACTGTCCACTCATTGGTCTTCACATCACTTCTCCACCCAAGCATCTTTAAGCCAGGCATGACCCTGCCTGTAGTGGACCTCTAAAATGTCAGATTTTGTGTTCTGCTGTTTATAATACTTTATGGTAGTCTCTGTCAAGAGGGGTCCCTCCCGACAACAATGTCACTGTAATTTCTCCCCTAATCAACTCTCTGTACTTCCTACCATCCTGAAGGTGGTCCCTTTTCCACTTGTGGATTTGCAGTTTTGTTCTTCAAACCTCAGCTTGATTTCTTGAGTGTTGAGAATGATCTGATATTTATCTAGCTGTGTTCAAGGGTCGAAGCAAGTTTAGGGAATGCTTACTCTTCAGTCATTTTAACTCCTCCCCTGCCAAACATTTAAAGAAGAGTTAATGCCTTTCTTTAGCTAATACCTAATACCTACACCTAATACCTATAGTTCTTTTTTTTTCTTCTTTTTTTCTCCCCAACTATGTTTATTTTAAGTTTTCAGTGTTACAAGATTGATTGTTCATGCACCACACCCAGTGCTCCATGCAATACGTGCCCTTCTCAATACCCACCACCAGGTTCTTAAACTCTTTCAAAAAATTTAAATGTTAGGAAAACTTCCAAACTCATTGCACAAGGCCGGCATTACCTTCATTACAAAACCAGAAAAAGACCTCACCAAAAAGGACAGTTACAAGCCAATATCCCTGATAAACATGGATGCAAAATTCTCAAAAAGACACCAGCAAATCAAATCTAATAGTACGTTAAAAGAATCATTCACCATGATGAAGTGGGACTTACTTCTGGGCTGCAGGGGTGGTTCAATATTTGCAATTCAATCAATGTCATATAGCACATTAATACAAAAAAAATAAGAATCATCTCCTCAATAGATGCAGAAAAAGCACTTGAAAAAGTACATCTGTTTGTAATAATAATCTTCAACAAAGTAGTGATAGAGGGAACAACCCTAACGTAATATAGGCCATATATGATATAAACACAGCTATTTTAATCTTCAAATAAGGAAAAACTGAGACCCTTTCCTCTACAATCAGGAACAAAGTAGGAATGTCCATTCACAGCATTGTTATTTAACGTTAAGAGTGGAATTCCTAGCCTGGTCAATCAGGCAACTAAAAGAAACGAAAGGCATCCAAATCGGCCTGGAAGAAGTCAAACATTCACTATTTCCACATGACATGATGCTTTATGTAGAAAACCTGAAAAACTCCAAAAAATTGCTAAAACCTGATATGCAAATACAGAAATTCATAGGATACAAAATGAATACATTTTGTATTCATTTGTATCCAAACTCTCAGCTCAAATACAGAAACCTGTTGTATTTCTATACACCAGTGATGAATCAGCAGAAAGAAAAATCATGGAATTGATCTCCTTTACAATTGCATAAAAACCATATGATGCCTGGGAATAAACCTAACCAGTGAGGTAAGGGATCTGTACTCTGAAAACTATAGAACACTTATGAAAAAAATTGAGGAGTACATGAAGAATTGGAAAAGCATTCCATGCTCATGGATTGTAAGAAGGAACGTTGTTAAAGTGTCTATATCACCCAAAGCGATCTACACATTTAACGCAATCCCTATCAAAATAGTGACAGCATTTTTCACAGAGCTAAAACAAACAATTCTCCAATTTGTATGGAACCACAAAAGACTCTGAATAGCCAAAGCAATTTTGAAAAAGAAAAGCAAAGCTGGAGGCATCATAATTTGGGAATTCAAGCTATATTGCAAGGCTATAGTCCTCAAGACAGTATGGTTCTGGCACAAAAATAGACACATAGTTGGGCGCCTGGCTGGCTCAGTTGGTTGAGCAACTGCCTTCGGCTCAGGTCATGATCCTTGAGTTCCGGGATCGAGTCCCACATCGGGCTCCCGGCTCCACCGGGAGTCTGCTTCTTCCTCTAGCCTTCTCTCCTCTCATGCTCTCTCTCACTTTCTCTGTCTCTCAGGTGAATAAATAAAATCTTAAAAAAAAAAAAGGAGTATACCGCTACATGGCAGTGGTTTAAAAAAAACAGACACATAGTTCAATGGAACAGAATAGGAAACTCGGAAATGGACCTACAACTATATGGTCAACTAATCCTTGACAAAGCAGGAAAGAATATCCAATGTAAAAAAGACACTCTCTCCAACAAATGGTATTGGTAAAACTGGAAGGCAACATGCAAAAAATTGAAACTGAACTACTTTGTTACACTATATACAAAAATAAATTCAAAATGACTGAAAGACCTAAATGTGAGACAGGAAACCATCAAAATCCAAGAGGAAAGCAGAGATCTTCAACCTCAACCATAGCAACTTCTTACTAGGCACATCAATGGAGGAAAAGAAACAAAAGCAAAAATGAACTATTGGGATTTCATCAAGATAAAAAGCTTCTGCACAGTGAAGGAAACAACAAAATGCAAGGCAACCTTTGCAATGGAAGATATTTTCAAGATAAAGCGTTCATAACCAGAATCTATAAAGAATTTCTCAAACTCAACATCCAAGAAACTAATAATCCAGTTAAGAAATGGGCAAAAGACACAAAGAGACACTATTGGAAAGAAGACATCCAGATGGCCAACAGACACATGCTCAATATCACCCATCATCAGGGAAATGCAAATCAAAATAATGATGAGATACCACTTCACACCTGTCAGAATGACTAAAATTAACAACACAAAGAGAAGGTGTTAACATGGATGCAGAGAAAGGGGAAACCCTCTTACATTGTGGGTGGAAATGCAAACTGGTGTGGCCACTCTGGGGAAGAGTATGGAGGTTCCTCACAATGTTAAAAATAGAACTACCCTACAACCCAGCAGTTGCAATTCTAAGTATTTATCCAGAGGATATAAAAATACAGAGTTGAGGGAAACAAACCATAAGAGACTTTTAACCATAGGAAACAAACTGAGGGTTGCTGGAAGGGAGGAGGGTTGGAGGGATGTGGTAACAGAGTGATGGGCATTAAGGAGGGCATGTGATGCAATGAGCACTAGGTGTTATATACAACTGATAATCACTGAACTCTACCTCTGAAACTAATAGTACACTATATGTTAATTAATTGAATTTAAATTTAAAAAAAGTGCAGCTTCAAAGGGACATATGCACCCCGATGTTTATAGCAACAGTATCAACAATAGCCAAACTATAGAGAGCCCAAATGTCCATTGACTGATGAATGGATGAAGAAGATGTGGTGTATACATACAATGGAAAATTACTCAGCAATCAAAAAGAATGAAATCTTCCACTTGCAAATACATGGATGAAGCTAAAGTGCATTACACTAAGGAAATAAGTTGGAAAAAGTCAAATACTACATGATTTCACTCATATGTGGACTTGAAAAAACAAAACAGGTGAACAAATGGGAATGGGAATTGTCTGATGATTGGTCTGAACTGGGAGTTAGCTGTCCATCCTTCAGCCTGTCACATTCCCAAGAATGCTTTCTCCCAATGACCTCAGACTGACTGGAGTCCAGGACTACACATAAGGATAGAGTCAACCAAGCAAAAACAAAATGGTGGCAATGTGAGGGTCATGTGGTAGAATGTAACCTAGAGAAGCGGCCAACTGGTCTAATCAGGAAAGGAGATTGGGGAAATACCACTGGTTCCACACCTGTATCCCATAATTTTCACCTTTGCCACCTCTCCCATCTCATCATTATTTTCCAGAAATGTCCACATGTGCAATGGTAGAAGCCTGTATTGGGTTCTTCTGGAAGTTCTTCTACCCTAAGCCCCTCTATCAGCCTCTAAACAAATTAGAACTAAGTCCCATTCCCTAGTTCAAACCAAATAAGTTGGTTCGAACCAAATAAATTGCTTCACTAACGAACTGGATAAAAACAACAATGGAAGCCATATTCACATCAGGAGAGCAAAATTTCAAGCTCCTAAAACAGTGATGACCTTTTCCTCCCCACTACTTGACACTCAGAATGTCTCTGCTGCATGGTCAGGGTTTGAGAACGGTTCGTTGAGTTAACCAATGAAACCAGAGTAACTGAGGTCTAGCCATGGATGTCTCCACTCCCACTGCCCTGGGGGACATCGGTCACACAGGGTCCGTCTTCGTTATTCACGGAGTCTGTCCGTGCTGACTGGCCTGCCTGCTGACGTTGATTGGTAAGCCCCAGACACGTGTGCTGATTCCTACTCCTGGACACATAGCGTGACCCCACAAGAGTCACCTACCTCAGGCGAACCCGGCTGAGGCTGCACCATGTGCTACTCCGCCTTCCTGTGTTAGTTCCCACACTGTAAAAACATGTCCTATTCATGTCCATTTGATGCCGCATTTTCTGAATTACGTGCTCTCTCTTGGTGATTTTAGTGTTTTAAATGGCCATTAAGCCGGAGCTACTGGGCTGACTGGTGTTCTTATGCACAGAGGATGAGTCTCACAGACAAAACGCCTTCTGAGCTAAGACTCACCCAGATTCCTGATGCAGGGCTGTGGGCCATGAGCTCGGTGTTAATGAGTAAACAATGCCGTACATCCAGGAAAAAGAATAAGACATTCATGATGTTTACGTGGAACCACTCAGAAAGTGCTGAAGTAGCATCTGCATGCTATCATAACACTAGAGGAAAGGGGGATGAGGAGCTATATCCATGGATTCATGAGATGATGACCATTTCTTGTTTGTTTGTTTGTTTGTTTGTTTCTAAAATGATCACAGAGAGCAGAGCTGTGGGGCTGAAAGTCAAAAACACCGGCAAACACAGTCCCCAAATTGGAAATGTTACACACTTCTGAGCTAGTGTTTCAGTATAGGGCAATACTGCATACAATAAATTATTTACAATATATATTACATATAATATAATATATATTTATATTAAGGAAATAGTCCCTAAATAGTCCTCAAATAGTCCTTAAACAGAAACAAATGAAACCGGGCTGGGTTTCATCAGCTGGCAAGCATGGTCAGTAGAGACTCCCAGGGACCCGGCTCCAAATTTGCACCAGGAGCGATGACTCGCTGGCACTGACCCCATGTCCTCGGTGACTATAACCCAGCAGCCCCAAATGCCCGGATGAACTGCATGCACCCTCCTTGCTGGATCCCCATTCATTCTAGAGTGCAACAATCTTCTTTTTTTCTGGATTTTCTCTTTTCCTTTTAGGGACACACTGTCACTGCTCCCTCATTAAATGTGCATCACATTTTATGCACTTGTGAAACTCCTGCTGAGTTTTGCAAAAACACAAATTGTGATGCAGGAGGTCTTTGCTGACCACAAGGCCCTATATTTTTTTAAAATTTTTTTTAACTAACATATAATGTATTATTTGCCTGTCCCGGGGGTACAGGTCTGTGAATCATCAGGCTTACACATTTCACAGCAGTCACCATAGCACATACCCTCCCCAATGTCCATCACCCAGCCACCCTGTCCCTATTTCCCTATCCCTATAAATTGAGAGTCTCTTATGGTTTGTCCCCCTCCGATCCCGTCTTGTTTCATTTCCCCCCACCCCTCACGAGGTGCCCCCATCCTGCCTCTCAAATTCTTCATATCAGAGCGATCATGTGATAATTGTCTTTCTCTGACTGACTTATTTCCCTTAGCGTAATACCCTCTAGTTCCATCCATGTTGTTGCAAATGGCAAGATTTCGTTTCTCTTGATGGCTGCGACAAGGCCTTATATTTTTTAAAAGCCCTAAGGTGACAACTCTGATGCAGGCCCTGAGCCCCACGAATAGCAAGGGCTTGCATCCTGCTTTCCTCTTAATTCAAAATACTTGGAAGAATAGGCCCAGTGTAGTAGGTTTAGAAGTTAAATAATAGAAATCTTCACAGGAAAACCTGTTTCTACTTAGGGGGCTGGAGATGTCAGCAGAAACAGAGAAAGAGTGAAGACCTTGGCCGAGTGAGAAAACTTTTACAAAAAAAGGAACAAATGTCTCCGCTACTACAAAATGCCAGGGAGCAAAAGAAAAAACGCTAAATTTGTTATAAATTCAACACGTATTTTCATTGAGCACGTACTCCATGCAGGTGAGACTCCTTGCCAAGAACACAAATATTGAAAAGACGTGTCTTTCTTCTCAACAATCCTAAGACTTAGAAGGGGAAAAGGACCTAACCAGGAACAACAAGGGCTGGAAATCAAAAATAGATTAGCCAAAGTGCAGGTTAAAGTGGCGGAAATTCTCAGCAGGCAGAGACTCCTTACACTTCTTTGGTATTTTTTTGTTGTTGTTGTTGGTTGGTTTTTGTTTTTTATATATTCCTTCTTTTTCCATTCAGTTAGCCAGCATGTAGTACATCATAAGTTTTTGATGTAGTGTTCAATGGTTCATTAGTTGCATAAAGCCCCCAAGTGCCCCATTTCTGAATCGGGGAAGACTCACTAAAGGAAGTGACATCTAACACCTCTGACACATGAGTGCTGGGACTTCATTTTACAGTGAGTCAAATTTTGAGAGTTAAGCTCCAGAACTAAGTCAGAACAACAAATCCCGCTAAATTACACTGAGCTTATACTGACAACTGACCACTAAGCAAAAATGCAAGACAAAGTTGCACCCAGAGAGTTACAGGAATCACCGCTGAGCTGGGGTTAGGTAAGACTGGAGCCTGGGCTGCGGGGATCTCGCTCCGAAGGGAGGTCGGAGCGCGGAAGTCTCCAGCGTGTTTTCCTGGAGGGACAGGGGAAGAGTCACTCTGCGGCAGGTGGAGGTGAGGACTGCAGGGGGGAAGGGCCCTGGGAGCGGGAGGGCCGAGGACAGACTGACAGGTGGGGACACACATGGGAAAGAGCAGGAACGTGGCTCCAGAGACTCACCAGCGCTTCCAGAGCCACAATGCCAGACCCGCCAGAAGCACCAGGGGCACTGTCACCGCCAGGAAGACCAAGCCCATGGAGCGGGGCTGCTCTGTGGGTTCGGTGCACAGAGGGTGTCATTTCCCACCCACCCCGGGTTGACCTGCACCTCCCTCGTCCTTTTTTCCTACCGCGCTCGACCTCACCAACCCCCCTTCCTTTCACTTCTCCCACTTCTCCTCGGAGACGGACCTTCGCCCAGCGAGATGCGTCCTCCCACAACTGTAGGACCCTCACCCTCGGCTCTTCCATTTCTTGAATTGATGATTTTGTATCCTTTTGGGTCTGGAGTCCCTAGATTCCCAAATTTTTCATCAGGCTCCCCAGCTTTGCTAGAAGCATATCTTCCCTCTTTCCCAGCTGGACCCATCGTTCTCACCCCAGTAGAGGACCGTGTCCTGGCCACCTAGACTGCTGTGTCTCACTTGACATGACAGGCCGGCTGCCTCTCTGGCTGTCACATCCAAGGACACCTGGAGATACCACGTCCCGTCAGCATGGGGCACGACGTCGCCTCGCTGGGCGCCCCGCTGCTCCTGCTCGCCCCGCATCCATGTCACCCACACAGGCTTTGGGTGGAAGCCGGAGACGTGGCACACCAGCAGCAGACGGCCTGGGCCGGGACTGGGGCCAGCGGACAGCCAGGCCTCAGGCTTCACTGTAGAGACAGGATATGTAGTCATAGACTGAGAAGGTAGCTCTTCACACCACTTTAGATAGACACATCTTTCCACCTCTAGAAACCTGTCACCATCCTCCACTCTCCCTCTTGGCCCCTTTGTACCCTGAATTTGAGGGAATGGTGCAAAGTTATGAGGGCAGGGTAGAGAATTTATGAAGGGAAGGAGCAGGACTGACCTTGTCGCTGGAGATGTGCCTTCCCTGCATCAAGAAGACTCGAGAGATAACGGGGACAGTAGTCAATGATGAGCTTGTGCATTAATTCATTGTCTTCATGGTCCTGATTGAGTAGTCTGCAGACCTGTCGAGCCCTACTTCCTCCTGTTGGAGATGGCCACCATGACATGTTCTGGAAACTCACAAGATCTGACCCTTGATGAGCAATCTGTATGAAGCCTACTGATGGTGCCCCAAAATGCAGCCCACAGCCTCCTGCCAGCTGTATCTGGAAGGGATCTGAGAGGAAAGACTGAGTTTCAGGACAAGGGGAGTGACTAAGATGAAATGATATGAGTGGAAACCAAGATAATAGAAGCAAAAGTAAAGATCAGGGGATTGGAGAGCATGGAGCACGGTTTGGTTTGAGGGGACATTCACACAAAAGGGAAGTGGTAGTGGATGGAGGCAGAGGAAGAGGTGAATTATTGAGGAAGGTACAAATGTTGGAGGAGGGAGATGAACAGTGTGGGCAGAGAATAAGGAAGGGCTCAGTGGGAGAGCTGGGATTAAAACAACCAAGGGTGAAGAGAGTTTAAGGGGGACAGGGAACACGTAGATGGGGTCCACTGGCATGACTGAATGTGGAGAAAAACACACAGTTCAAAGAGTCAGTCACACAGTGAGGGAGCAGAGGGTGCCTGCTAGGAGGCCAGGGAGAGGAAGGGTCACGGGCAATGCTAGCGGGAGACAAGAGAACACAACCTATGCTCAATGAGAGGAGTGGGAGAGAGCAGAAGACTTGAAACTTTTCAAGAATCAAGGTCTGGCTTCTAGGCTTCTACCCTCTACCCACACATGTGTGATTTAGATTTATGTTGGGGAGGCTTGAGGTTCAGAAGCCACAGAAGGCTCTTTCCTAGAGGAAGAAAGAACTCAAGGAGACACACACACACACCTGCCACCTCCGTTCCACCTCGGAGGGAATTGGACTCACATTCAAGCTGCCATTCACTGAAATGGTCATGGAAACACAGAGGAAGTCCAATGGAGTTTGAGTAAAATGACTCCTCTGCTGTAATCACCTCCTCATTGGTTAAGTTGCCCTTGGACCAAGGCCATAGGAAAATGAAAGCTCCAGTCTCGCTGTCCCAGCCGTGAGTCTGCAGCTCATCCAGCCACACTGAGCCCAGCTTTTGTGTCCAGGAGCGGTTGTAGAGGGATACGGTCAGGATGACCCGGAGGGAGATCAGCTTCTGGAAGGCTGTGGGAAAAACACAGAGAGACTGAGGAAGAGGAAGGCACTGGGAAGGAGACAGAATGGAGCAGAAGGTGCCAGGGTTGGGAACCAAAGTCCGAGGCCAGGGAAGCCCTAGCCGTCTCAGGAGACACGCGCTGCCCCAGAGCCCCGAGCTTCGTACCCGTCGTTCCGAAGAGCACAGGGCCCTGGGGTCGGGGTGCCCAGGAAGGAACCAGGCTGACGCTCTCCTCCCTGGGTGTGTGCGGGGGAGCCCACATCACACTGCAGACACACACACACACACACACAACACACAACACAAGTGCACAGCTACTCATATGCACAAACACATTTACACAAAAGAACATACACAGATACATATACACACAAGTACAGACACAGAAACATGTATAAACAAACATGCACACACATACATATATTAAAACACACACATACAGTCACAGAAGCACATCTACACACACACGCACACACACACACACAGGGCAGGGCCAGAGTTCTCACCATCCTCACTGTCACCATCTGCGAGGAGACCCGCCAGCAACACAAGTTGCAGGAACAGCATCGTATCTGCAGATGTTCCTTCTGACTCTTACAAAGTCGGTCTTTGACGGTTGTTCTAACAAACCTTCCGCACACACAGCCC
>JAPYYJ010001424.1:0-14184 GCA_028533885.1 Nasua narica | reverse complement strand
TCCATGGGGAGTCCGCTTCTCACTCTGACCTTCTCCCTTCTCATGCTCTCTCTCACTCTCTCTCTTTCCTAATAAATAAATAAATAAAATCTTAAAAAAAAAAAGTCTCTTAAAAAAATATTATAATGTAATCATTTTGAAGTAACTTTTCATTATTTTAAGATAGTGTTTTCTGATTATCCAAATGCCATCCAAATCTGTTTATTTCATCAGAAACTGATGAACTTTATTACACACTTCTTCACATTTACATCCTTGGGGGTACAGTTTCAAGTAAGACTAAAATGATCCTTGCTAGATACTTCTGAATTTGTGGATGCGAGGAATTTCCATCACCACCAAAGAATATACAGAATATTAACGCAGAGAAAGAAACAACATTAATTTACTGAGAACCTACTACATGAAAATAAATCTCACACATATTATCTCATATAATACTCACAACAAGGTAGTTATTATTATCCTTATTTTTACAAATAAGGAACTGGAACTCAGGTGAAGTACCTTAGTCAAGTTCAACATCATTAAATGTCAGAGTAGAGATATTAATTCAGCTCTTCCTGACTCCCCGAGCCTATGCCCTTTGCACAACATCAGACTACCTCATGCCTAACTGAGTTAGCTTAAAGCTTAAGAGCTTTACAAACTATGAATCCTCCAAAGCCAAGAAAGAGGCTGCAGATGAGGAAAGCCTTGGGACCCTGAAATGCTTCTTACAAAGCCTTTTCCCTGTTACTCTTAGAACCTTCCAGGATTTCTTCCCAGTAAAGTCCTTAGACCACATCACGAAGTCACTGTAATGATAACAGTAAAAGGACCTTTTTAAGTAGTAGTATTAAGACCACTGAAGCAATATGCTTTACCCCAAATTCTTTATTTAATAATATCGTGGCTTTAAAAAAGAATTACATGCTCTGGTTTCTATGGGGTTCTGCCAAGATTTACTCAGCTTTGAAGAGCTTTAAATGAAATGCGCTCAGTTGCTAGAGATAGTTCAACCAATGGAAATACTTCCGGGGACAGAGCCAAATACCTCCCTAGAGCTTCAGCCCCATAGTTACTAATACAAAAAAGAAAGGGAAAGTGGTGAAAAAAATGCATGAATTTCCTAAGCTTAAATCTGAGAGAGAACCGAATGAACCTCTCCTACCACACCTCATCTAGATTAACCGTAAGCTTGATCCTAAGTGCTGACAGGGGACTAAATGGCTCCCCTTGGGCAAATGCTCGAGTTCATTAAGCCACTAGGTAAATGACCAAACGGTGCTCTTGGTGACTTGACCCCCAAAATGAATAATTTACTATTTCTGGGTAGCACAGTGACAATATTAAGCTAAATCTGCAGAAAGATTCTTGTATTTCAGATGATAGATACCAATACTGACCCTATTAAAAACAGTACATTTGTGGCATATCTAACACAACAAACATAATATCTACACATTTAAAGTAAGCTCAGCGTAGAATCATACTTTATAATACAGGTAGGACAAGGCTACAAAGTCACATTCAAACAAATCACTGGACATTCTCTGTAATCATTTTAAAAACTCTTCTAGAATTAAAGCAACTAAAGAATGCAACAGAAACTGATATACCTGGGACTTATTAACATGCCATGAAATGGCATTATAATGTGAAACTTAAAAAATTATCAAAAAATATAAGCAGACATCCATTTTTGTATGAATGCCCAAGTGGTAGGGAAGACATGATAAATGTTGCCAAGGGAAAGAAAAAGCTGCACACTTAAACCAGGGGATTTGAGACTAATTATGTGAGCATCTGTCTAATACATTTCATTGCGCATTAGGTTTTATCAGTGAATGAAAATACACTACCTGCCTTCATTGAGCATCTAGTCCAGTAGGGGAAACAAGTAACAAGTAAATAAAACAAAAACACACATAATCATAAACTGTCTTCTGTGAAATTCTGTGTAAAAACTGAATGGCCCGTGTGGCTAAGAGGTACTTTACAAATAAAACAGATTGGAGAGACAGGCAGAGGCCAGCTCACCCAGGCCCCTTTAGGCCAAAGGGAGGAGTTTGGATTTTATTCTAAATGCATCAGGGAACTATTTGAAATATGATAAATAGGGAATGACAGGATCTGATTTAAATCTTTAAATATCCCTTCTACCTACTTTGTGGAAAAAGGATGGGGTAAAGGGAGAAGCAGAAGCAGAGAAAGAAAAGCCTGTTATGGAACTCAAGGTCAAGCCTTTCAATTCACAGAAGAGGAAATGTGGGTGTAAGCCAGTCAAATGACTTGCCCTAGAATCCAAAGTTTATCAAAGGTAGAGATGAGATTTAAATACAAATTAAGTACTCCAAAAAAGATTCGAGGAACTCTTCCAAGTCAAAACAGTAATGTTATTAAAAAACAAACCCAGATAAACTAAAAATAAATAATTTGGTGACATTGGGAAATCAATAAAATGGGTGACTATTAACTTTCATAACAAATATTCAGATAAAATAGAATAGGGATAACAAATGCAGGTAATTGTGGTTTCAGTTCAGATTATTCTGTGGTTTCAGAATAATCAGGTATTCAGTTAGCTTAACTGTAATACCTAAAAGAGACTTAGTTTTCAAGCAATAAAGATAACCTCACCCAAGATTATTACCTGAACAGTTTCTAATAATAATAATAATAATAGCTGCAATAACACCAAAATGATCTTAGAGAAAATCTTTGCTTAGATTTCACATTAATTGATAAAGGTCAACATTAGCAAGAATTTGATATTTAGCATGAAGTCTGACAGACCTTTTTCCTCATTAAAGCAAATATTTTAGCATCTTTTTCACTAACATCTAAATTACCCTTATCAAGGAAGTTTTGTTAATGATCTTTCATTAGTATTGGCTAATAATTCTATGTGAAAAAAATGAGGCTAAAATTAGTGACTAATCCAATATTATATAAAATCAATTAATGACACAAGTTGGCCTAAAGCACAAATAATGGTTTTTACATTTTATTGCATGTCCTCTCACATTGGCAGATTAAGTAAAAGATAGCCAGTTCCTAGCTCTGGATCTTACATTTCAAGTGACAAATGAATTGCACCCAAAAAAGAAAATCCAGGATAAGGAATGATACCACATCATAAAGAGGGGGATCAGGGACACTAGAGACATTTAAGCTGAAGAAGAAAACACTAATGGAGCCACATGACCAACTGACCTATTTACCTCTATTTCCTCCATATTATTCCAAAAGAAAGAACCAGGACCAAAAGAAAGTGACAAAAGATATAAATTTCAGAACAGCAAAACAATTTTCTAACAATGAGCTCTAACAAAGGGATCACTGCTCTTGTTAGATTGTGAGCTACCCCACATCAGAATTACTAACTAATTAGTAATTAAAAAAACAACCACTGGCCCAGAGTCACAGGGATATTCAAGCTCATCTCAACTCTGAGCTTAGCTACATCACGTTGGTAGCCTGAAATGGGTCAAAGAAATATTTATATCACAGAAATCAGCTGATGCTACAAATCAGGGCTTGATTTATTATTTTGTTAATGGTCTAGATTTAAGAAAATAATGGAGAAAATGTTAATAATGCAGATGAAACTTAAAAGTATGTCATTTCTGCAGCTGTTACATTATAAGTAGCACAAAAATTAAGGAAATATTTTTCCAGTATTTGAAAACTATTAACTGCTTCATCAAAGTTGCCCAAATAATTGAAGAATGAGTGAACTACCACCAACATGCATTTCTATTGTTTTACTTTCACCTTGCTCATTAATGGGAAAAAAAAAATACTAACCAACATTCATGTCAGAACTATATTTTTATTCATTTGTTAGCTGCAACCATAGGTTGGCTACAGATATAAGAGCTAAGCAAAAGTCAGCAAAGGCATTCTGTGAGAATCCATTCACTCTACAGAATTTACAATAAAGAGTACTATATATTTAATTACTTGTAAATTATGTGCTACACATCCTTTTTATCAGTCAGATTTATAATAAACGTGTGAATATGTATATACACATACTTTTTTTTCCAGAAAACTAGTTATTGAACATTTACCGATACACTGCTGGTTAGATGATCATCATTCATCAAATAGTACCCCATATGACAGTATCTGTTTCTTCATAAGAAAAAGGGAAGTTTTTCTGAAGTCACTGCTCATTTGTATAATCACTTATCAACAGTTCTCTATCCAGTTTACAATATCTCTCCACATCAGACATCCCTAGACTTACTCAGTGATGAGAAGGAAAGTATTCAAAAAGGGCCATTCATTACGTGCAATTCAATGAAATGAAGTCCTTTAAGTTTAATAACTTTAAATCAATTCTATTAATATAATTTACCATACTTTAATCTGAATTCTATTTAAAAGCATATGTAGCTTTAATCATGAGATCATAATAGAAGAACTGCTCATTTTCAGTAACTTAACCATGAAGTCATAGTCTTAAAAATACTTGAGAATCAGAGTTTTATGAATTAAATTTATTTTTGGTCATAATACAGAAACATTTACTCTGCTACCTAATATTTTATTTTTAGACCATCCTTTTTCAATATAAAAAAATGCATTTGTTATTTCTATGTGTATTTCTATACTGACTGAAGGCTTAAATAGTTAAATAGTAATACATCAAATTTTCTCAGGTATATTCAAATAAGACTGAAAAATATAGCAGTCAAGTCAATTGATTCATCTCACTCCCCCTCATCAATAAGAAAATAACCAATGTGAAGCCAGAGTCACATTTTATTAGTCTGTATTCCCAGTACCTTCAAGTGTGACTAACACTAAGTCTGCACATAATAAAGGTGTGTTAAGTAAACAAGGTAACCAACTGGCTTTTTGATGACTCTGTGGATCTCAGGGAGAGAAAAACTGTTAAGGGCTGAACAACAGATCACTATACAAAGTGATTGTTACTTATTGAAAAACAGTATTTTTAAGCTTGAACCCAACCTGAAGCCCGTCAGCAGTTAAAAAAAAAGAGGGAAAAAAGAGTTAATCATTCCCAGAAAATAAGCTGGAACTCTTGTACGAAAGAAGTATTCATGATGCATTAAAATAAGATAGTAAGCATTCTCAAGTAAGAGGCTGTATAGCATACTGATTAAAAGCTCAGGTGTTGAAGAATTCAATTCCCAGTTCCCCCACCTACTTGTAGGTATTACTCTGTGCCTCAATTTCTTCAAATGTAGAATAGGGAAAATAATGTTGAGGTCACAAGAATTTATAGAAATTAAATAAGCCAATATACATATAAAACTTCAGGGCGCCTGGGTGGCTCAATTGGTTAAGCGACTGCCTTCGGCTCAGGTCATGATCCCGGAGTCCCGGGATCGAGTCCCATATCAGACTCCCAGCTCTGCGGGAAGTCTGCTTCTCCCTCTGACCTTCTACCCTCTCATTCTCAGTCTCTCTCTCTCTAATAAAAAAAAAAATCTTAAAAAAAAAAAAAAACTTCAAAAAGAGGCTGGTTCAGGTTAAGTATGCTCAAGGAAGAGTTACATTTGCTACTCCTATTATTAGCTGCTCCATCACTTAGTTTGCAACACTACGCTAAAGAATCCAAAGATGCAGAGAATCTTGGGCGAGATACATCATTTCTCTTGTCCTTACTTTTTTTTTTACATCTGTAAAGTTAAGTGGTTGGGGGACAGCAGCAGCTTTCAAACTTTTGACCATGACACAAACTAGTAAATTCATTTTAGATGATGAGCTACTACACACTAATATATAATTGTATGATTAAGTTTTTTATATATTCATATAAGTCAGTATTTTTTTTCCTCAAAATAACAATGTCCTTACTATCACTAAAGCATTCTGAATTTTCTAGTCTATTGTCTTTTTTTTTTTTTTTAACCTGGTTGCAATACACAAAGCTAATTTTAAAAGCACCGCACTGGGGACTATAATATCTCTACGGGCCTTCCAATACAAGGTACTCATTTTCACGTGAGCATTCACAGGCCGTGGATATCTATCAGTTTCACCTCAACTCCCTTAAACCCTATCACAGCCTTCAGTGAATTTTAAGGACACTAGTATTCTAATGGGCATTTGAGCGCTTACAATAATAATAACTGAACCAAGTACACTTTTCAAAATCTAATAAACTTTGCATGAGTTTGTTTTTCTAAATTGTAGTCCCTTTTGTGTCCAGAGTGACTCAGAAAACATCTTTTATCTTCAAACAACTGTAGAGTTGTTTTGTTTTGTTTTTAAATAAAGGGCTTACTTTCCAGTGACATACTGAGTACTTAAATGTCAATGAAAGAATAAGAGTTAGAAAATTATTTGGAACTTTTTAAGAGACAATTTGCAGTCTCCAGAAAAATGTGACATTCAACAAATGCTGCCTCATTGCTTTGTTCTTTGCTTACGAATCACTCAACATTTATTTAATTGTTCTGGGACTCCTTTCAAATCCAATCCATATTTTTAATCGAGTTTGGTAGGGATAACTACATAATATGAAAAAATCCTAAAATAAAGAGGAAAAAGACCTGTAACTGCACAAATTCCATTCCAAGCTCTCTGACCTTAGGCTAGGTACTTCATTTATAAGTTTTTTCATTTATAAGATGACTCCTACCTCATGGGATTGTTCCCTGAATTACCATCTAATCACTCCAAATGGTGCTTAGCAGGGAAGCATCCAATAAACCATGAGCAAGATTATTCTCTTGTGTTATGTGAAATTAAGGTAAAGACTAAAAGTTCCCCATCCCGTTCCAAAAGTTTACCTAAAAGCTACTAGCAGAATGAAGGCTGAACTTCAGCCCCTACTTTATGCTTTAAAATGCAAACCAAAAAAAAAAATAAATAAAATGCAAACCAAAGTTAGTGGACAAAAATGAAGAACAAAGGAGGAAACAAAGATGACACATAAGATAGAGATTTTTAAGTATCTATTCAGGTGGTTTTTGATAATGGTAGAAAACCAGTTTAATTTCACCATCAGGAATGATTAATTCATTCATTTAGTGCCCCCTCATGAATCCCAACAAGTGTCAGAGATGGAATCACTCACTGTTTTATGGTATAACAACTCTGACAAATTACAAAAAACAAGTAGAATCCATCAGAACAAGTAGAATCTATCAGAACAAGTAGAATCTATCTTTGAATCTAGCTCATGAATAGAAATACTCAAAAAACACCAGTTTTATTCTACCACAGATTAAATACGCACAAGGCCTGGGAAGGTGGTCTGTGCAGAGTCTGGATTTACTGACTGAAACTATACATGGTAAAAATATTCAAACATAGCATCTAATTTTGAAGGATAACAACTTGCTATTAGTGATAAGTTACGTTTTCATTATAAATTTCATGGCATCAGCATAAGGACATATCCTGAACCTCTAGCTAGAAAATTTAAAACTTCTGGGTGGCAATTCAATAATAATCATCATTCATGTATGATGTCACATTGGAAATGGGAAATGCTATCACTAAAAATCTAATTTTGTCTTTTCACTAAAAATTAAGCCTAAAAGATGAGTCGGGTCATCCTGGCTGGCTCCCTCCTCTTTAAGACTATCTAAAGTCCATTTTAAGGGCAGGACATAATTTCCACCAAATACTATGTTCATTCACCCATCAATTTCCCAGAAAAAGTATACATACACTGTGAACCCAACCAAGGAAAATTCTCTCATTAAGAGAGAAAAAATCTACATCCTTTTAAGAATTTCCCCTACAATGGTTTTCATTTATTGCTCATTTTAATTTAGAATACTTAAGATATATTTTAAATTTTAAAACTTTATTTTGAATATTTCTTCCCAAGATCCATTTTTCTAAAGATCTGTGTATTTTTTTAATATACTTCTGAGGTTATTAGCATTGCAGAATGGCCTTCAAAATGCAAATCAGGTTTTTGAATCAGATGGTTTTTTAATCTCTTCCATATCAAAACTAGGGTACTCTGAAAAACCAAAAAAAATTATAATATGCACCAAAAGTCATGGGCCTCAAGAGAATGAGTTAACAAAGACAGTCTTGCCTTATCATCTCTTCCTCTTGCTCTACAATCCTTGTCTTTACTTGTAGAGGGTTTTTCACCCTTGGATATAGGATGTGCTCGGCCTACAGGTCCCCGGGCTCCTACTCCTGGCATTTCTTTCCTCAGAGGTCTTACTTCTCGATTGGGACGCCTTATCTGAGGTGGAGCTCTGACAAGAAAAAATTAAAATGAAAATTAATCAAAGGCAAAGTATTTCAAATACTTTAGTTAATAAAACTATTAAATCAAGAAGCCCCAAACCTTTGCCAATTCATGGCTACAACTATTAGGTCAGTTTTTAAAAGTGCTTTTCCTAAAAAAAAAAAAAAAGTGCTTTCTGTAAAATATAACAGTTCACACAATTTCTAAAAACATATAAATATGTATAACAGCAATTATTTTGTCAAAAATAACTATTAATCACCAATAGAGGGCAATACAGACTATTTCCATCTAATAATAGTATAATGGAAAGCCAAATTATTTATTCATTACCGTCCTAAGCCAAAACTAACTTAAAAAAAAAAGGGCATTTGAAACATAATATTAAATGTCAATTATACTTCAATTTTTACAAAAGTATTAAAAGCTGAAAGGACAGGAATTCAAAATATGTCTATTTGCATAGTTTACTAATTTATTTACAATCAAAATTATTTTCTCTGCTTCCACACTGGAAAATCTAACATTTCAGTCATCAAATAGTAAGCAATAGGGCTAAACAATGAAATCTTTTTATATACAAATAAATCTATGTGTGAAAATGTTATTCATGCTTTGACGGTGTCAAAAAAAAAAAAATCACAGGATGATTCAAATTACATAGGCCCCTGCATGTGATTTAAGAACTTTGAGGACTATGTATAGTGAAGGGTATTAACTAATCTTGTGGTGGTCTTTCAGAATATATAAAAACACTAAATCATCATGCTGTATACCTGAAACTAGTATAATGTTGTATGCCAAATATACCTCAATTTTTAAAAAAGTTACGATAAACACATAAATGTCACAATGCATACAGAGTGGCGCATTTTATTTCATGTAACATGAACCATGTCAATAGCAAAATTCTGAGATTTCTTAGCACAGTATTTTAGGTCTTGCTTTGGGTACTGGGGGGATGCTATCCACTCTATGCCTAATCTTTATTCTTCCTTGGCCTGTCTCTGCCTCTATTTTCCTATCTTTTCTCTCTCTACCATTCTGCCTTTATATTTGTAGCCCTTCAGATCCCATATGTGTAGTCCTTTTTTTACCCATATGCTATACCTATTATTATCCCTTTCCGACTCCGTGCTTTTAATTCATCTAACTCATCATGAAGTCTCTCTTCCTGATAGCAGAAGTGACACATGTATGTAACTCGGAATCCAGCAAAACAGGAAAAGAAGATGAAAAGCCAGGAAGGATGCAAACTCGAGGCAACAAAGGTAAAAAAAAGATTGCTGACATACTGCAGGTCTAATAAAGCATCTTCAGGCTGTTGGAATTAGACCACTACATGAAACTGCTAAGGGTAAGGGAAGCTGGGGAAAAGGGGATGTCTATTAGGTTGTTCCATTTTGATGAAGGAGTGGAAAGTAGTAAAGCAGAAGTTTACTTTTATTTTTATATATTTGTGCATGCATACGCGTCTTTCCTGAATCAGACCTACGGGTAAGGCCAAAGACAATAAAATGAGAGCAACAATCTCCTGCACGCAGAACACACGTCAAGTTCGCCTGTCTGTTAGCAGCTGCACCTGCTATTCAAATAGTCTGTCATTGTCTATGGGCCTGCTTTCTAGCCGCATAGCTGGCCTGAAGCTTCTGCTCCCCAACAGCAAGCCCGTCCCTTCCTGCTGCATGCCAGGCAGCTCATGAGCTGCCAGACTCGCCCTGCAAGGCCTCACTGCTTAGGGCTGAACAGTAGAGAGGATCCCGAAATGCTTCTTCGGGCGCCTCTGCTTGCGCTCTCCCCGCCTCAGCTTGCTATTTAACAGTTGCTTTGGAGTCCTGCTGTAGTCCATTTTGCACACACATCCGGCTCGGGAAAGCTGTGCTGGGAAAAGAATGATTTCAAACCTCTTGCACAGGCTGCATTCCAAGTGCTTGCTGCTGCTGACCTTGTCCTGCCACTCAATATTCCGATAGGCTCGGAATGCTCGGGATGCCAGGTGTGCCTGGTGGCAAGTCGCACATCTCACAGAAAGTGTGCCTGTGGTCTGAGAGTCTTCAGTTCCATGTCACTGCAGGTTGACATTACATTTGTAACAGACTCTGTCAACTTCCCAAAGGACATTCTTGATTCTGCTCTGTACTTCCTCCATTAGCGCGTCACTGCACAATGTCATGCTTCAATTTAAGGACTCAGTGACAGCTTCCAGGCTGGTGAAAAAATAAGTCTCAAGGCTTCTTTAACTGGCCTCTTTTGAAAGAGAGACGTCAGTAGGGTTACACAGCCTCATCAACCTCTGCCCTGATGGTCAAAGAAAAGATGATGCTGTACTAGCTCCCAGTATCCCAAATGTACAGAACAGCTGGTAGATGTGCAGATCGGAGACTGGGCGGTCTACACTGGGCTCAGTTCTCTATTTCCCTCTAAGAATGGGAAGAAATAGGCCTTTTTCTATCATATGCAAATAAGCCTAATTTCCTTCAAAATCCGGTATTTTCTCCTTCTAAGCCATATTAACTAACAATATTATATGTAAATGTTCTTATCAGCAGTTTGTGATAGCAAATACCTAAAAATAACCCAGTATTACTTTGTTGTCCAGCATCAGGATACATAAATTATTATATATTCATATAATGGATACAACATACATTATACATGTGAACATATATACATGTATACAATGTACACGTGAACATGAATTATAATTACATGCAACAACAACAGATCAATCTCCGGACCCTTATGTTGAACAAAAAAGTAAGTTCAAAGGACACATACAGTAAGCAACAGAGGATGCCATTTGGGGACACAAATATATGTACTAAAAGTAAAGACAGGCAAGGGAACAATAAATCCCAAGTTCAGGACAGTCTCCCACTCTGAAAGGGGGGTGGGGTAGGATGCATAGAAGCTCATAAAGGGTCTTCAGAGGTTATAGTACAGTTCTTTATCTTAAAATTTTTGGTGGGTACGTAGAAAGTACTGTATTGTGATTCCTTATACTTACATAAATTTTAATTATTCACATTATCTACTCAGCAGTTAATAAAACTTTAAATGTGATTATACTCCAACAACACTAAGTAAAAGATCTGAGCACCTAAAAAGTGAAATTATAGAATTCTACAAAGTTTTTGGCACGTTCCAGAAATACACATGCAGTGTGTATTTCATGTCACAGTGCAGTGACATGGGTTCAGAGTTCACATCCTTAGTTGACCTACTAGATTACTGCCTGGCAAAGCTCCATAAAACATCAGGCAACAGAGAGAGAACTATCTGTATTATAGCACCACCCTTCTGTGGTTCTAGAAACCAAAGGGAAAAAGACCTCTTTCAAAGAGGCCCTTTATTCCCCACCATATTAAGAAACAGGGTCTAAGATACTAACACACATTTTCTCCAATTGTTATATAGGCTCCTTCTTATGATTCCTATCCACTGAGCTCTATTTCTTCTAGCATTCTGTTTAATGATTATTCTTTTTTGTTCATACATTGTTAGAATTCTGTATAAGTAATTTAGAACAGGTCCTATATATGCCCAAGAATGTAAGCCAGATTGCTTAAAGTTAACTTCTGGAAAAAAAAGAAAAAAAATCTTATTTTGTTATTATATTAATCTATAACCTATAATTCCAGAATTAAACAAACAGGGAAACATCTCTTTCCCTATCTAATAAAAAGATAAACATAAGTTCCAATCAGTTCATAATGATACTTTTGCTATAAGAATTTGGAGTAAATATAGGAGACTTCTGCGTCCAAGAGAAGTTATCTGTTAAGAAATCAGGAGGCAAAAAACAAAGCTTAAATAGAAATGAGAGGACCTAGGGTTTGAAATTAGACATTAATGATTAAGAATTTTAATGTCCACTCTCATCAAACACATGACTGCTATTTTCTCAAATCAGTAAAGTTATTATTTACCTAATAAGTATAGGAACTGTGCTGGATGTTATACTGACATAAAAACATTGCAAACACTATTACCTTCACAGAGAACAGCATGGTGATCTGAAGTCAGCATTAGACTTAGAATCCGAAAACCTGGATGCCTTTTTACTCCCAGGTCCATCAATTACTGATTATATAAGCCTATTACTTAACATCTATAAGCCTCACGTTCTTCCTCTGTAGGTGGAGATGATAATACTTCATAAAATTGGTAAATCTATTTTTCACTGATATAACACGTGTTCAGTAAAATGTACATATATTACACAACTCAATAAATTTTAATACCATATAACCACCTGTAGATGAAGACATAGAACATTTCCCAACATCCCAGAAAGCTTTTTCATGGTTCCTCTCAGCCTGTTATCAGTCGGTGAGGTCAACGCTATTCTGACCTTATTATTATATATTAGGTCTGCCTATTTCAGTTTCAGGAAAATGGAATCCTACAGTACATACTTTGTGCTTGGTTTCTTTCTTTCAACATTACTTATGAAATTCATCCATGTTCCTGCATGTGGCATGAGTTTATCTTTCTTCAATGTCAGGTAGTATTCTATTGTGGAAATATAATGACGACTTATCTATTTTACTGTTGATGAACATTTGAGCTGTTTTCCATTTGAAGGTATTATTTAGGCTTCTGTGAATATGGGGATTATGTCCATGGTAAACATAAGCATTCATTTCTTTGGAGTATGTACCCAGGAATAGAATTGCTGGATCACAGGGTATAGTAAGATTAGCTTTAGTAAATATAGCCAAATAGCTTTCCAAAGTGGTGATGCCATTCTACACTCACATCCACAACGTATGAGAGCACCAGCTGCTGCATCCTACCCATTCTGATGGGGATGTGATGCTATCTCACTGTGGCTTTACTTTGCCCTTCCTGGATGACGATGGATGTTGGGCACCCTTTCAACAATACACTTATTGGCCACATAAACATGGGTCTTCTGCAGGGTAACTTTCTAGTCCCTGGTGCACTTCTTTTTTCAATCAGTTGTCTGATTTTTTCTTATTGACTGTCATTCTTTATATATTCTAGATACAAGTCCTTTGTCAGATATATGCATTGCTAATATCTTCTCCTAGTATATGGTTTGCCTTTTCACTCTCTTAATGGTGTGTCCCCTCATGAAGAGAGGTTCATAGTTTCAGAATTCTGACTTATCAATCTTTTGTATTTAACACCTTAGTGTCCAGTTTAATAAATCTTTGCTACCCCCAGATCATGATAATATCCTTTCATGTTTTCTTCTGGAAACATATTCTTACTATCTTTTACATTTTAGGTGATGCTCTATTTCAAATTAATTCTTCTATATGGTGTGAGGTAGGAGGGGTCAAGATCCCCCTCATAAATACTCAATTAACCCAGAAGCATTTAGTGACAAGACCCACCCTTCCCTACTGAACATGACATCTTCATAAATGAAGTGACTTCACAAAAGTTAACCTTTAATGATAAGTTCTAGTTCCAAAAAAGAACTTTAGAAATTTTAGTTGTTTGCTATCAGATTAAAAACAAATATTTTATTATGATATATCCAGAAGTCTATTCAAAATAAATATCTGAAATCTTAATGAAATGCAAGACAGTATGCTATACAATATGAAAGTCCACATTAAATCTTCCCTCATTATCTAACAAACAAATCAATCACATCCAGAAATACATTGAATATTACAGGTCATGCTGATATGAGTTGTTTTGTATCCACAAGGGTATTTTTTGTACTCCTCAGAAGCTTACTTTGATTTTTAAAACATTCAACTTATTAAAGTTAAAAAATGCAAAAATTCAGTTATTCCTTAAAACTTTTAGATTCAGCTTATAAATCTTTTCCTACATATAAAAGTGGTAGATTTTTAGAAGCCATTTTTAAGATGTTCTTGCATCTTAAAATGTTTAATCCCATTTCATACCTGGTTAATTAAATGCCACCAAAAATTTTTACCTACATTTATAAATGTAATATATTTTATATCCTTCTTAGTTCCTCAACTATCTTACTCAATAAAGCATATTAATTTACA
>JAPYYJ010001423.1:0-14185 GCA_028533885.1 Nasua narica | reverse complement strand
TGGAGGGAGAAGGGGGAGAGATAGGGGAATAGAATCTCAAGCAGACTCTACAGTGAATGTTGGAGTTTGATCTCAAGACCCTGAGATCATGACCTGAGCCAAAATCACAAGTTAGTTGTTTAAATGACTGAGCCACCCCGGCATCCCGAATTGACTGATTTTCTGAAACAGGAACCTATTTTTCCTTTCCTCCCTCAGCTTTCTCAGTCTCGTTTTGTTTTCACAGAAATCCATACTTTCAGTCATTGTGAAAGTCTTGCTTGAGAAATATACTGTAGTACTGATAATGCGTATCAGCAAAAATATACGGTAGACAGTCTAGATACTTATTAAAACTGCTCTCTGCCTGAGTTTAGAAGCAATTGAGCAATAGCAAAGAAACAAAAAAGATACAGATTTTAAAATGCTAGGCTATTACAGATAGAACTGTTTGGAGAATCTACCCTAGGTACATAGCACTAGTGGCTTCAAAAAGTTAATTCCTAGAATTAAATAGATTTATCCATGTAGCATTGGACAATAACAAATCTCCCACACATTTAGAGCTTGCCCCTATAAAATTTAATGCACAGAAAGCGGGGTAGGATGTACGTTGTCTGCAGGGAAACCAATTCCAAAACTTGAGGAAGGAATGGGCTGAGATTTGGAGGCACTCAGCTTCTTTCCTTAACTGACTAATCATATTAGTAATTCCTTCTCTCTGGAGGTAGCAGGTAAATTGGCAAAAGCAGCCAGGTGCTCCCACAAAAAAGGAAGATATAGAGTAATATGTTGTCTGTCAGTTTCTTCCTTTGTTCAGTTTACAACTTTGTTCTTTCCTCCTTCCTTTTCCTCTCTCTTCTTTTCTTTATTCTCAATTTTATTTAATTCATACAGCAAATATTTACTGAGTACCTGTTTTAGGCAGGTTATATGACAGGGATCTCCTTATGCTCCATTTTCTGCCCCACACTTACCTGGGTTTTATACCTATCTGCTCCCTATGTGTGAACTGCCAAATATATTGAAGGCAAACAGTGAGGAAAATCAGAGAGAGAGAGAGAGACATACTGAGTTCTTTGTTGGGTATTATTTTTAAATCATTTGCTTAATCATTCAAAACATATATACTGAGCATTTAATGTGCGATACTTTGAAAGTGTTGGGAATAGAACAAAAAAAAGAAGGCAGAAGTCCTTGCCTCAAGGTGTTTATATTACAGTTAGGGAGGTTGATAATAAGCAAACAAATAGACATATAATGTTACAAAGATATAAGTGCCTTAAGGATAATAACACAGGTAGGGAAGATCTCTCTAAGGAAAAAATCTATAAGCATATATCTGAATGGAATTGAAGTAGGTAGCCATGCAAATATATGCGAAAAGAGCCTTCAAAGCAGATGCAACAAATATAAAAGGCTTGGGATAGAGACAAATTGACCTAAAAGAATTATACAGAACATTGTATCCCAAAACCTCAGAACACAATTTCTTTCTTTTTTTTTTTTTTTTAAAGATTTTATTTATTTATTTGACAGAGTACAAGTAAGCAGAGTGGTGGGCAGAGGGAGAGAGAGAAGCAGGCTCTCTACGGAGCAGGGAGCCTGATGCGGGACTCGATCCTGAGACTTCAGGATCATGACCTGAGCCGAAGGCAGCCGCTTAACCAACTGAGCCACCCAGGCGCCCCAGAACACAATTTCTTTTTAAGCACACATGAAGTGTTTACAAAAATGGACCATATGTTGTTGGTTCATAATTTAAGTCTCAATAATTATTTTAAATATTGGATTTATATGATATATTATCTGAACACCATGTAACTAGGCTAAAAATCAATTTAAAAAATATTACTGTGTGTTTGTAAATTATGAACTATTTCTAAATAGCAGAGAGGTTGAAATAAGAACATCTTATTTATCAAAATGGATATCATAATGTATATTAGAATTATCTTAAACTTAGAAATACTGTATATTAAGATTTGTGGCATACAGCAGTTAAGTAGAGGGGACATTATAAATATATATGTATACCTACATATATATACATACACACACACACACATTAAAGATCAAATTTAACAAAGTAAGAACCCATCTTAGGAAGTTAAAAAGAAAATATCAAAGTAAGACTATGAAAATTAGAAGGAGGGAAAGGATAATACTTTAAAACTTAAAAATAAGGCAAACATGGAATAAAAAGGATCAACACAGCCAATAATTTTTTAAAAGACTGGTAAGACTGCCAAACCTCTGATGAGATCTATCAAGGTGGAAGGGAGAAGAAACGAAAGTATATATAATTATCATCAGAAAAAACAAATGAGGGACACCTAGGTGGCTCAGTTGGGTTAAACATCTGCCTTCAACTCAGGTCATGCTCCTGAGGTCTTGGGTATAAGTCCCGCCTCAGGCCCCCTACTCAAATGGGAAGCCTGCTTCTCCCTCTGCCTGCCTGCCTCTCTCTCTCTCTCTCACACACACACACAAATAAATAAATAAAATCTTAAAAAATATATAACTGACATCACAAGAGATGAAGTCTTAAAAAAAGATGTTACAAACACTTATAAACTAACAAATATTATTTATCAAAGCTGACAAAAGTAGATAACCCACATACATTATATCCTTTTAAAAACGTAAATTCATGCTCAAGTCCTTCTCAAAAATAAACTCTAGGCCTACTTGGTTTCATTAAGAAATTCTCCCAAGCATTCAAGGAAGAAATAACTTTAATTATATATAAACTATTCAAAAAATGGAAAATGTGTGAAACTAGCATAATATTAACACTAAAACCCAACAAGGATACTATAAAAAAAAGAAAAAGAAAAAGTCACTGTGAGATAATAATAAATATGTATTGGTCTCTGCCCCAGTTCCTGCCACAGAACTCCTGAAATCCTCACTATTTACTAAATATTAAAAGTATTAGGAGCATCTAATATGTGTCTTTGACCTCATCCCTGACTATCAGAGGGGGCCATTGAGAGCCTACCATTGGTAGGTCTATGAACTGCTGGACCCTGGCAAGTGGAGTCTTCTCATCTCCCCTTTCCTATCCACCATCCCCACACCAAGATCTGTTTCAAGGATATAGCCTTGAGAGAGTCAAGTGTTGTTGAGGCCACTTGGACAGTGCCCATGACTGAACCACATTAAGTCCTCTACATACACTTTGAAGATTCTGGTGGGCAGGTGTAGACATCTACTCATCTTGCAGTTTCCCAAGACAAGCTGCCAATGTTATGTTCCCATACTTACTAAGCCTGCCACCATCAATCTGGAGTGGCCTATATCTTTCTTTGGTCTCTCCTTGTATAGGGCCAATTTCAGATTTTATCCAGGGAACTCACAAGATTGTGAACCAACACTGAAATAGGACTCCTAAAACCCCTGTGAATTCTCAGTGATAAGAGCACTAGGAGCATCTTTTCTTCTAATGAGGCTCTGGATGGGCTCCTGGATGAGGGCTGGTCCCAGAAAGACTAAGCCATGATTAGAAGCTTGGAATTTTCGATCCTACCCCCCATCCTCCAGAAAGGGCTAGAAATGGAGTTAATAATTGATCATGCTTATGTAAGGAAGCTTCCATAAAATCCCAATAGTATGGGGCTCAGAACCTTCTAGGGTAGTGAACATATCCATATGAGGAGGATGATCTGCCCCAACTCCATAGGGACAGAAGTTCCTGTGCTCAGACCTCACCCTATTCTTCTGAATATTTATCTGTATCTTTATTATATCCTTTAGTAAACTGGTGAACATAAGTGTTCCCTCGAGTCTGTGAGCTGTGCTAGCAAATTAATCAAAATGAGAAGGGAGTCAAGAGAACCTCTGATATGTCACCAAATTGGACAGAGGTTACGGATAACCAATTACCTGCTATTGACATCTGAAGTTGGTAAGAAGAGTCTTCTTAGTACTGAGTCCTTAACCTGTATTGATACTAATTGATACTATCTTCAGAAAGATAGTGTCAGAATTGAGTTACATTGAAGGACAGCCAGCTGGTATTGTGGAGAATTGCTTGCTGTGGGGAAAAACCTCACATGTTTGGTGACCAAAAGTGTTAGAAGCGAAGGGTTCCATAAGAATAACAAAGGATACTCCCGGGAGAAAGTCTCAGAGGAGGAAAACCTGACTGAGGTTTCCCTTTTACAGTCACTCATAACTGATCCTAAACATAATATAAGAAAATTAAATCCTGAAATACATGAAATGATGATATATCTCATCCAAGATTAGTATCTCAAGAATGAAAACTCATTTAACTATAGCAAATAAATTAGTATAATTCATCTTAAGTTATATAAATCTCAGATTAAAGGAGAAGAAGCATAGCTCAATATCTCAATAGAGGCAAGAAAAATGTGGGGTTTTTTTTGAAAAATGTTTAATAATTTCCAAGATCCAGTCATATTAAAAGAAAGTGCAAAACTAAGAATAAAGGAGAATTTCATTGATCTGCCAAAGTACATCTATAAATGAGGTACTGTGAACATAATATTATATGATGACATAGTAAAAATTCTCCCTTTGGAACCGGGAACATGACAATGATGTCCACATGACCATTTCTATTTAGCTTCATATTTGAAGTCTTAACATTAAACCAGGAAGAAAATGATACAAAAAATATAAGAATTAGAATGTCTAGTAAATTATTAGCATAGTTTTAATTAATACTATATTCATGGAAAATCCAAAAGAATCTATAGATGAATAAGCAGAAGAGGAAAATTATTAAATACATTTTATAAGTTATTATAGATAAATTATTAGCATATTTAAATTATTAAACAAGAAAGTTATACAAAGTTGTTAATTATGAAATCAAGATAGAACAATAAATTTTAGTATCACATTCTAGCCATGATAGGTGAAACAAGAAACAACAACTAAATCCAACTTACAGCACCATAAAAATCTATGAAATATCTAGTAGAGTCTAACAAAAGTTTTGAAATTCCCCTGACAGAGAATAATAAGATATTGCTGAAAAAAATAAACACAAAGTGAAAGATGCAATATGTTAAAGGATATGAAGAGTCATTATTTTAAAATAATCATTTTGCCTAAATTGCTATAAGGAACCAATATTTTCCCAATCAAAGCCCTAACATATGTTTTGGCAAGATAATTCTAACATTTTTATAGATAATTAATAACAATAATTAAGATATGCCTGAAGAAAATAATAAGGTAAAAGATTTGTTCCATCATATGTTGTTATTTATTATAAAGCAAAAGTAATTAAGATTGTGATATTGACAAATAAATCAATAGACGAGAATAACAAGCTTAGGGATAGACCTAAACATATATGGTTTCAAATTTCCACAAATGTGGAAGTGCAATGACGAGATGGACTTTCAATAAATAGTGCTGAAGGAAAAAAAAAAAGCTGAAAGGAAAAAAAAAGCCTTTCAATAAATAGTGCTGAAGGAATTGGATTTTTTATTTTTTCAGGAATTATATATTCATATGAAAAAAATTGATTCACTAACTTACATCATACATAAAACAAATTCTGGATCAAGGATCCAAATGTGAGTATATGAGAAGATCATCATAATTTGGGAGATAAGCTTTAAAAAGCACTAAGCATATGGAAAAAAATGAATATACTTGGTCATAATATAATTTTTTTTCTTCATTATAAATCACTTTAATAATATGAAAAGGCAAATAAGGGAGGAGTTATTTGCAGCATGCATAATCAATAAAAGGGTTTAGTTTAACATTCATAAAGACATTTTGTGATCAAAATTTATAAAGACATTTTGTGATCCATTAAGAAAAAAACAACAGACACCCAAAAGAAAAATTAGCAATAGATTTGAATGAGCCACAGATTAAAATCAAGGCCAATAGCATGTGAAAGGGAGCTCAGTCTCATTTGTAGTCAGGAAATTGCAAATTAAAGTCATGAGGAAAAATACACCCCTACCCTACTGAGATGGACAAAAATTTAAAAATCTGACAAATCCTAAGAGATGTTGAGGGTTACGGAAACAGTCCTATACTACAGTTGGAAGGCTAAATTTTTAGAATTTTGTAAAAGCTGGCATGATCTTCTCGTATTAATGATCTGTATATTCTATGATGACCCAGAAATTTGAGTGCAATTAAAGTGGACACGAAATGAGACCTACAGACTGATTCCACCTACATAAAATTCAAAATACACAAAACTAAAATTACTGTATGTGTATATACACATATATTTAATTAAATGAAATAATCTTTAAAATTAAGGTAGTATGCCCATAAAATAAGGAAGGTGTTTGTAATCAGGAGGGTAACCCAGGGACATCAGGGTCTCTGGTAGCCTTACATCATTCTAACTGATTGATGTGGTTTTGTAGATGTTAATTCATTCATTAAACTATTCACTTACATGTTAGGATTGTTTCAGTGCATGTTTTATTTTAAATACAAATTGTATCTCCTCACTCCAAAACAATAAAGGAAAAGTTGCAGCCTTGCCCTTGAAATAATTACAATCTGATAAGGGACAAAGTTGAAAAAACAATTACTTTTTCCTGTTGAGTATAATGAAGGCTATACAGATAGAGCTATCCTTTCTTCTAAGATGTCATAGAGAAATGACCAATTAAAGCTTTGAGACAGGAGTCTAAGTATTAAAAACCTTGCCACTTTCATGCAACTAGAGCATCTGTTGTATAAGGATTATTAGTGTAGGTGATACAGAATAAATATTCCAAATTATTGAATTCCACTATCAAAATCCCTAAGCAGTTATAAATCAGGAAATATTAGAAATTATACATAATCATAAAGACTTAGTTTTTTGTCCCCTTTTCCGCTCCCTATCTATAACCATCTATACAAAAATTCCATGACCTGAAGCAGAGAATCAATTGGATAAAAAATGAGAGCTAGCTAGTTGTTGGCCTGTCTCTATATTCCAACAATATCTTATGAATCTCAGTACGAAGAGGACCTGTGTCTCCCTCGTCCTGTCTGGAGCTCTGGCAGTCGGAAGGTTTCTCAATGCTTCTTGTGTCATGCTGTATGAAAACAATAGAGAAATGGACAGTGGAGGCAGTGTGAATGTTTGCTCTGCCCTGGATCCACGCACAGTCCCGAAGTGACACAAAATAGTCATTGGTTCTTCCCCTGCCTGTGGAAAGGAGATGGAAGTTAGCTGTGGGAGAGAGCCAGAGCACCGAAGGAGAACCTGAAACATAAGTGGAACTTGACAAGAAATCACAAAGATGGGCTCATCTCTGTGCCTGTGGTTCTCCATCTTTGTGTACCACCTGCCTGAAAGGAACACACTTGAGACAGGAGATAGCAAGCAGCACCTTAAAAGATGCTTAAAACAGTAAGACAGAATACTAGTGTTAGAATGGATGCCCTCCTCTCCGTTTGTGATTTATGACCTTCAGAATTCAGTAATGAATGCTGGCAAGAGGAAAGGGAAGACGGGGCTGGGGGAAGGAAGGACAGAATTTAAGATGTGAATTGACTAAGAACATACAAAATCACAGTGATTCTACTTGAAAGTTATTAGGTTGGACATTTTCTGTACCAGGCAGAATGGAGGCTAAGAATCACCAATTAAACTGAGTTTTATAAAACAAAGAAATTATTTTATACTCTTGGGCTTGGGGCCATTATTTTTTCTTTTAACCTGTGATGTATCCAACAATTTCTACCTTAGTTGTCAGGATTGTGTGTACTTGATCTCAATGGCTGCTCCAGAAGCTACATCCCGTGGGCTGTGAAAAAGTGTCTGAGGGTTCACAGGGAAAGCTAATGTTTACTTGAGCAATCTTAATTCAGAAAAAGCTGTGCAGGATGGAGTCCGTAATTTGACCACGTAGCCAAAGTCCTTCTCTTTGCTGATACATTTACCATGCCTTGTAATTTTGGTTTCTCCTATTTGCAAATTCCTTAGCCCTTAACCATGTAAATTTCAGAGAAAGGTAATTAAGGATTAATTTTCCCATGGTGACGTTTGTGGTCTTAGCAAATGAACCAGCTTCAAGCATCGCAGTAAAGGTTGCGTTCAAACTGAGCCCAGTTTATAATAATGGAAGTAGATGGTTTACCGAGTTAGGGAATGAGAACTGATTATTGATTTGCTATCCTTGTTACGACATCAGTGGAGAGTGATAATGGATTGTACCACTTGTAACAGAGTAAATAGCCATTTTTATATTACTTGCTTTCTCGCAAATTGGCTACTAGCAGTGAGAGTAAAATATATGGCTGTCTCATATCTCGAAGCACTAAACAAATTGCACTAGACACATGCAACAAACCACGATAGAACATTTGCTGATATTTATAACTCGAGCTTGGGCTAAAAACTCCACATTAAAAAGTTCACAGTTCTCCCCATTTATTTGCCCGCTGTTGAGGTGTTACTTCCTCAATTCTTAGCTGCTGCGGTTATTCTGGAATAATGCATAATTGGTTTTAACTCACAATGCTAAAGATGTTCTCTGGGGCTCTTAACAATTCGTCATTTCCAAGACAAAAGAGAAGCTGTTTTCGGGGCTTGTCTTTCTTGAAAAAGGAAAAGTGTCCCTAGCAAAAATAATAGAAAAGAGCGTTAAGATACAGAAATGCAGCTTTTAAATGATTCTTGAATGAAGACTTTGTGCTGATTTGGAGCAAAGCTTGGATTTTCACTTTTTCTTCTTTAATCCAGGCTTTCTTGCTACTACTTTCTCTCGGGCAGTTGGCATTCTGTCAGGGGAGGCTACCTGATGTAGTCATCTCAGAGTCACTCCTCCTAACATTTTCTCTCTTCCTGTGGGATATGCTCTCAGCCTCCATACATTCTGCCATTGATTCTATTTGTAAGCTGGATGATCTACGTGATACTGGGCGACACCATCATTTTATGCCAAGACAAACAGGTGTTTGTTTCCATGCTTGGCACCCACAACTCACGTAGCTAGGAGGGTTACATTAAATATGGGCGAGTATCGTAGCCCCTCACCAGAAGAGTGTATGTATATTCAGAAGTCAGTTTGTTCTGTAGCTGCAGGAACAGGAGTAAAATCCTTTTTGGAATAGGATTCTCACACCTGTGGTCCATGTTGTATTCTCAAGCAGAGAATCTGTATTGTTTCAGAGAGTTAACAGATGCCCTTCCTCCTTTATTCCTCTTGAAGATCACTGAATAAATGAAAGGAAGTGGAGGATGAGGAGAAGAATCTAAAGGCCATATACAGGGTTGCAGAGATAACAAAAAGTTTTCTTCTTCTGATCTAATGGTGGTAGCTTCCTGGACCTTCAATTGAAAAGGATGCTGAGGTCACCTGTTCGCTCACTGGGAAAGCAAAACCATATTGGACTGTGATATCTGCCTCAGCATAGAATATAGAATAGCACATATCACATGGTTCCCACCCACGACAACTAAGAATTCCTTGCATTTGTTTGAAGTTTCATAGCTGTTGGAACATCACTGGATGTTGTGTACCATCTAGTTGACATTTTATGTAGAAATCGTATGATCTCTTTTCTATTGTCAGATCTCAAGGTGGACATCTGAGGTCATATTACCAAAATGGTACAGATAGTAAGTAGCTAAGAAATTGCTATATTCCTTATAACCAGACGTATGCTAGTACAGTCAAGCTTTTAATTTGTTCACAAACTCATCATGAGTGGTTTGTTTAAAAAGAACCAAATCCTCAGGCAAACCTGAAGTAGAGAAATGGCCTGCATATTCAGGCTTATTTAAATGTGTGGTTTCCATGTAGTTCACTCTCTCTTTCTCTGGAGAATAATTTGATAGCATTTATTTTTATTTGGAGATCAACGGCTATTCCTTATTGATATTTGTATTATCTTGAATCCTAGAGCTTGTTCATGACAGAAAAAAGTGCTTTTATTTAAATTATTTTGATTTATTTCTTTGCCCTGTCATACAAGTACTATTGTACATATCCTCAGCCAGAAATAGTAATTATTGTTGGGCATGCAGCCATGCCCTCACAATAAAACCCAGACTATTTTATAATAAAAATTTATCTATCTAGGTACACAGGTTTTATAAACACATGTTTCTTGACATAGATCAGTAGTTCACAACTGGAGGTGATTTTGCCCCTTACAGGACATTTGGCAATGCTCGGAGACACATTTGGTCGTCATATTGGGGATCATAGGAATGCTAGTACCACCAACTGGATAGAAGACAAGAATACTGTTAGATGCCTAGGAAAGCACCCACAACAAAAAATTAGCTAAAATTCAGAGACCTGTTCTAATTCATAGTGTAAAACACTCACGTTGTAAGTCATAGTTGTGAACATATTTTTACTGGTCTTCTACTTAGTAACCTAATTAAAGAGCACAGTAATCTGAAATCTGCCATAAATCTCTTTTTAAATTTTTTTAAAAAATTTAAAGTGTCAAAAATAATAAATAATATAAGTGTCAATAATCTTTATCATTAATATTTACCAAAATAGACTAACTGCTGTGACACAGATGAAGGCAGGCTTAAGAAATTCTAAGGATGATATCATAGAATATATTCTCTGGCCACAGTGGAATTGATCTAGCAATTAATAATAGAAAAGTAAGAAGAAAATCCCAAATCTTTACAATTGAAATAAAATACTTCTAAATTACCAATGGTTGAAAGAGGAGATCAAAGGAAAATTATAAAATATTTTGAAATGATTATAAAATAATGAAAGTATGATGCATCAGTATAAAGCAGTACTTAGTGGGAAATTTGTAGCTTTAAATGCATATTAGAAAAGAATAACAAATGAAAAATCAATAAGCATTTATCTTGAGAAGTTCTAACATAACTTAAAAAAATTACATATGAAATCCCAGCATTTATCAAAAGGCAAATACTTTATGACTAAGTGGAATTTATTCTCAGAATGCAAGATTAGATTAACATTCGAAACTTACTCAGTGGAATTGCCTACTTTATCAGAAAACAAATGGGGGAAAGACATATGGTCATATCAATATATGCAAAAGAAGGTTTTTAAAAAAGATTTTATTTATTCATTTGAGAGAAAGAGAGAATGTGTGAGAGCGCATGAGCTGGGGGCAGAGTCAGAGGGAAGAAGCAGACTTCCCGTTGAGCAGGGAGCCAAGCTTGGGGCTGGATCCCAGGACACTGGAATCATGCCCCTTGAGCCAAAGGCAGATGCTTAACAGACTGAGCCACCCAGGTTCCCTGCAAAAGAAGATTTAAAAATAAAATTCAGTGCCTATTCAGGATATTTTTAAAATCTCTCAGTAAATTAAATTGGAACTACATGTGAAGTTCTTTAATCTGATGAAGAATACCTATGAAGGAAAACCTAAAGCTAATATCACATTAATGAGGGGTGCCTGGGTGGCTCAGTGGGTTAAAGCCTCTGCCTTTGGCTGAGGTCATGGATCCCAGGGTCCTGGAATCGAGCCCCATATTGGGCTCTCTGCTCAATGGGGAGCCTGCTTCCCCCCACTCTCTCTCTGCCTGCCTCTCTGCCTACTTGTGATCTCTCTCTCTCTCTCTCTCTCTCTCTGTCAAATAAATGAATAAAATATTTTTTCAAATATCACATTAATGAAAAAGAATAGTGTCTACTTTCCACTTGAATTTGGGAACAAGTCAACAATGTCCATTGTTATATCATCTAATTAACCTTGTCCTGGAGTTCTTGGAGGCATCCTTCTTTTCTGGGTTTTTTTTGTTTTTTGTAGTGATTCTTTCTCTCTCTCTCTCTCTCTTTCTCTCTCTCAATGCTTCTTAACTGTTGTTCAAATAGTTTCTGTGGAGTAAGTAAATAATGACTCCACATAAGATAATGTACACTGAAAATTATAACATGTTGATGAAAGAAATTGAAGACATAAATGGAAAGACATCCTCATGTGCAAACTGAAATTACAAAAGAAGATAGTTGTTAGAGGGAACGTAAGAGAGCAGAAACACAAAGAGAAGGAAAAGCATCATGAGCCAAAAAGTTCATACAACATTTAGATAACAATAATCATAAGTACCATTTATTGTGGCTTGACTTTATGCCAAATTTTGTTATACAGGCTTATTCAGGTTTTTTTTTCAGGCTTCTTCAGTTTTTATAGATTACAATCAGAGAGATCTTTCAGTTAGTCAAGGCTAAGGTGGGAAAACATTGTCATTACAAGTACTAAGGAATTAAGTCATTAGTTACATAAATTAGACCTTACACAAATATGAGAGGAGCTTAGGAAGTGAAAGTCTGGAAGGGGAAGGTGTGAGGAGACCAGAGAAACAATCAGTGACCAGTCAGCCTGAAGGACTGGTACAGATGGACAAATCAGAGCTTGCAGATCAATGCAAGAAGCCAAGCACATCTGGCCACAGAAATCGGGCTGCAATGGGGTAGCTCTATGGGATACATTTGCATCTATGTAGCTATTGCTTTTGTGAGTCCATAGCCAAGCACCGGTTGTTGGCCTGTAGCCACTGTTGGTCATGAGGGCCAGTAACTAGGAAAATGATTTAGATGTGGAATGGAAGAGAGAAAGGACAAGCTGAAGCTGCCAGACATTTCCACACTCATCCTTGACCATGTCTGACCATGGCAATCTACTAAAAGTAATGACTTCTGCTTCATTTCATCTTCCTAATCCCAAGCAAGTTCTTCTTTTGGCCAACTGTAACCAGGAGTGGTGAAGAGGATCTTGGGAAAAACAGATCCGAGCTTCAACCGCCTATACATAAAGCAAAGCAATTCAATCTATTTTGCCCATTTTATAGATAAGGAAAGGGAAGCTCATACTGGTGAAAAAACTGTCCCCAGGTTGTTAAACACTGAGTAGATAACTTGACCTGTGATCCAAAGGTGTATTTGATGCCAAACTCTGACCCTTATCAGTGCTCTACGGTAACCATAAGTTACCACTTGAAGGGTTTCCTAGTTCAGGTTCCACATTGTCACATTGTTACATTCAGTTAGTTTTCTTGAGGGGTTTTTATGTACCTTGTAACCAAGCAACATCATATATGGTTTTAGTGAAGATTAAATGTGTCTGTATAGAATGAGTATTTAATAATACTTTGCCCTAGTGAGCTCTTGGTTCCTTGTAGCTATTGATGTAATGATGTCTTTGATGGTGATGAATGGTCTTCACCTTCAACAGCTTCATAAAGGGAAAAGCATGGGCCAGGGTTGCTGGACAAAAGGTTAACTTTGTCACTTAATCTTGGCTCTAATCGTAACCTGTGAATTTCACTTTTTTTAAATCTCTAAATGATGATAATACTCTCTTCTCCCCTTTCTAGGGTTTTTGGGAAAATCAAATAAAATTATACTTTTGCAAACAAAGATAAAATAAAAGGATAGTCACAAAACCCAAGAAATTGTATTTCTTGATTCCCAGGCTTGAGCTTTTCCAGTTAGCCTTAAGAGTGATTTTCCAGAGTGAAATGTCTCACTATAATAATCTCTATTATCCAGGGAGGTTTTGAAAAGGACACAAAGAAAATATGTGCAAAATATAATCTACCCACCAAAATGGAGCCTTATGATTATTGGATCCCTTCATTTTTAATGATTTCCTTTTGAAAACATGGAAAAGATAAGCTTGCTGTTATGGCCAGCCACCCCCCCCACCCCCCCCACCCCCGTCTACCCGCCCACCCCCACTGCTACCCTGATGTAAGCTTTAGGCTGAACTATGTCTGCAGTCTTGCTACTGTTTTTGCGCTATGCCTCTCAGCACCTTGTGCAGAGGGAAGTTTCAGGGTGGTTATCTCTCGAGTTCCCCATTCCTTTAAGGAAGCTGTATTTCTAATCCGTGGCATGAAGACCTTTTGCTTACCCTGTTAGATTAAATCACAGGCCTCCTTATCAGCACAGAGCTGAGAGAAAGCTTGCAAATCGAATATAGACTTTACCTGTGAGCAGCATGAGGAATCAACGGAAACCACTGCATCCTTGCAAGGAATACTCACAGTTGGTCCAGATGTTCCTCTAAGCACAGCCCAGCATTTGGATTGCAATCAGGCCTCCTCCAAATTAAGACTTCAGCAACAACTCAGCTTTAAAGAACTCATGGATGAAAGTCATTTGCACTACAATCTTTGTTGTGGTTTAAAAGGAAAAAATCTTTTAAAAGGGAAATGTGTGGGATATCGAGTCATCCCTTATAGCCAAGGACTTTTATCTGGGCTGGTTTTCCCCTAAAGAGTTGATGAGATAGGAAA
>JAPYYJ010001422.1:0-14188 GCA_028533885.1 Nasua narica | reverse complement strand
CGGGAATAACAACTTGAAAAACAACTTAGTCATCATGACTGAGGGCCTTATTCGGACTAACCAATCAGAACCCGTAAGCCACTTCCCGCCGGCGCCTTATTTGAATTGCCCAATCAGAACTCACACGCTGTGCTTCCTGCCTCTGTAACCCTGCTTCCCGCCGCTCTTCCCTATAAAAGAGGCTCGCCATTCCGACCGGACGCGCCAGTCCTGCAAGAGACTGTGTCGCCCCAGGTACCTGTGTATCTAATAAACCTCTTGCTCTTTGCATCCGTGTCTGTGGATTCGTAGGTCCCTGGGAGGGCCTCTCCAGACAGAGGGACTTCCCGTTCCGGGGGTCTTACACTACAGATGAGGGAATTGTGTAAAAGATTACATATAAAGGAAAAACAGAGTTGTGGGCTGTCACAGGTCTTAAGGGGTTATAAACGTTTGCAAGTAGAACTGCATGATGCACCCCTGCAGAGTACTACTGTTCTGCCAAATGTAAAGGTGTTGGTTTCAACACACTGATCTACTGTTTGTTATGAGGAAAGTTTTTTTCTTTTTTTTGTATTGTGTAAAAATAGTCTAACTACTCAAACTTTGTATGGAAGGTGCAAAACTCTGGCTCAGGAAAATTAACTCAAAGGCACATGTGAAAATGATCATGGCAAGAGGTTACAATTTATTGTGCAGGGAAGGTTAATCCTTATAGATCAAGAGCAGGGCATTTAGAAAATAACAGCAACATTACAGGTCTCTCAGAAATTTCTGTGCCCTCTGTAGTATAATGGGAAGATGTAGCTTCCCTTTGTGTCCCTGTGTCTAAGTGGTGTCTACTTCCTAGAAACTGAATTGGAAAGAACTGAAAGGCTCATCTCAGGGTCCTGCATTACTCACAGCTGGGCTGAGCTTTTTACTCGGGGTTCCATTATAATGAGGAATAAGGAAATATCAGAAAGATCTTCTGGAGAAATTCCTTGGAAGTTGTCTGTAGATCAACTACTATGCTGTATAGGGCTGGCTTCATGGCATATGACTGGTGCAGTTGCACAGGCTTCTACTTGGTTTAATAATGTCATGTTGCCATCTTGATAGTCTTAATGACTCATCAACAAGGGTTATCACATTTTCATTTTTCACTGGACCTCACAAAATATGTAGCTTATCCTAATACTGCATTTAGGAGATTAAAAAAAAATTCCAGGAAGCAGAGCCCTGCAAACTGTAGCTGGTAATGGAATAAAAACATGACATTGGGGCGCCTGGGTGGCTCAGTTGGTTGGGCAAGTGCCTTCGGCTCGGGTCATGATCCTGGAGTCCCGGGATCGAGTCCCATGTCGGGCTCCCGGCTCTGCGGGAAGTCTGCTTCTCCCTCTGACCTTCTCCCCTCTCATTCTCTCTCTCTCTCTCATAAATAAATCAATAAATCTTTTTAAAAAAAACAAAACAAACATGACATTGTCCTAAGAATGAGCTCAAAGTATTGCAAACTGCATTGGCACCAGGGCCAGATAAACCTGGGGTTCAAAACTGGCCCCGTCCCTACCTTAATACGTGGGCGACCTTGAACAAGTTACATAACCTCTCCTCTGTAAATCAGAGATAGATAATAGTATCTACTTCATAATCACTTCCTCTGAGAGGAGACTTTCCGAATCCTGCTAATTCTTCTAGCTGTGGCTAAATGGTTTTTGTCTATCTCTAGAGCCCCCTATAAGAACCGGGGGGGGGGGTGATTATTTCACTTTCTCAGGGAAATAAACTAATGTTCAGTGTTACACAGACTTGAACTCATAGGAAAAAGACACAGAACAATGTTTTATATGCTATCATATAAATAAAAAATGATTGTTCTCACAAAGAAAAAAAGGAATTGAACCCTAAGATTAATGGAATTGTGGAATACAGATGAGCTCCTTCACACACACAATGAAATGGCATTCTTGGGTATCCTATGTCCTCCTTGGCCACTAATCCCCAGTGCATCAATTTGTAGCTTCTTTGTGTCCCTCCTTTGCATGCTCATGATACTCCCAAAGGACTACTAATTCTTCATGTCAATCCCTTTCATGCTATTTGTCTGTTTCCGTGTCTACCTACCATACTAGACCTTGATGCTAACATATGCCAATCCAGCATCCAGAACACTTCCTAAAGAAGTGTAAAAATTAACTCTATACCAGGAAAATATTGAAAATGAATTTTAAAATACATAAGGAAAAAAAGGCCCCTGACTCATGTCATTAGATCTCCTTTACACAACACCAGATACATTGTACACTAAGACATGTATCCCACTGAACCCTGAGAACACCTCAGCCCAAACATATGGAAATCCATTGACATTTTCAATGTGAAGAATTTCCCTTACAATTTTTGAAATGGCCGATTTTACTTTTAAGGTATTGTTCTTGAGAAAAAATATCTGTAAAATGTTAAAAGTCTAGCTTTTGGGGTCAGAAATATCTTGTACATGACCATAATCCTAATCAAAACAATAACCCTATTTCTGGGCACTTACTATGTTCCAAACCCTACATGAAACGCTCAACATGCACCACAGGTTTTACCTTACAAAAATCTAGGAGGCAGGCATACTTACTGTGCCTAATTGACAACTAAGGAAACTTAGGATTCCAATAATTTTCCAGAAATAGAGTCATTGAGAAACTGGAACTGAAACTCAGAAATTCCATTCCAGAGCCAAGCCTTAAGAAAATGGTATCAGAAGTCACAAAATTTTTCTAGCCTGATTTCCTTGTGTAAAATGGGAATAAATGTAGGGCCTACGACCTGAGGTTGTGAGACTTGCTGTACTAAAACTATCTACGTTCTCATTTTAGTTTTTGGACACATGTAGAATTATTCAGTAAATAATATGACAAAGGTAAAAACTTTTAAAATATGTGCTTCCAGAAATATTTCCTTTAATTCCAACATTTTTAATGGCATGTCTAATAGATTTTAGGTCTCTTCCATGATTTCTTTTCCATTTTACTCTCAGTGGAGATGAAATCCTTTGTATTTGTTTGAGGGCTACTAAGTCCTAAAAAAGATTAACTAGTCCTAAAAGATTAAAAGATTAACTAACCCCACATAAGAGTGGGGAAACAACGAAGTGGACGTAGATATTTTTAAAATGTAAGGATGCTAGGTGGTGTAGATTCTGGGATGGTAGCAGTGGTGTCTGTAGAAGATGTTCAATCTAACCAAACTATACCAAAAGAATGATAAAATAGCAAAACAAACAAAAAAACATGTGAACAGCATTTGCAAAAATTTAGAAGACAAGTTACGCCTGATATCCCCAATTTCAAGTAGATAACAACAAACCACAAACTTTGTACCTCGGTCAAAACCCATAGTACATTAAAAAATGAAACACAATAAAGTCAACACTTTAACTTTATTCATCAAAAATTCATCGTATAAGTGGCAACCCCGGAAAAGGGGAACCTCAATTCAGGGGCAAAGGCAGGCCGGCCCTTTTGAGGGAGAAGGGGCCCTGGAATCAAGGGCCAGCAGCAGGTAAGTGCTGGGTGGTGGAGTCTTGGGGAGAGCAAGTTTCAAAACTCAGGACATTGGTTGCTGGCTCACAAAACTTGGAAACCTCACAGGTAACTGCAGGGCAGTCAGCCCATTTAGGACAATGGGTAGATGCGGGTTCCTTTTTTGGGTCTTATGAGGTCGCTCATGGAGGGTCACAGCATAGGAGGTGTAGGCGGGTAAGGTGTGCTCCCTATTTCAGCCTGCTCTCCTGGAGAGACGGGGCTCAGGGCATCAAGTGCTGGCAGCAAGGCACGCCTAATGCTAGCAGGGCTAGGGGTGGAGATGGAGCCCAGGCCACAAAACCCACGGGAGGACGAAGAGGAGGTCACGACAGAACATGCAGCGGGGGAAGGGCAGGGGCTCAGGCCGGGAGACCCAGGGGAGGAGGAGGAGAAGCTCTCACTATATCGCCTAGGGAAGAGACAAGACAACGCACCAAGAGAGGATGGTGAGGAGGAACTCTCGTGGATGGCAGGACCAGGCTGGGAGGCAAAGCACAGGACCTCAGGATCAGGTGAATTTGAGCTGCTGCGGAAGACCAGCCTTCTTAAGGCGAACCCAGGGGGAGAAGGGCTCTGGGCGGCTAGCCCAGGCGGAGAAGGGAGGCTGCGAACTGCTGATCTTTGCTGGGTAACATGGCTCCGGAGGACAGGGCCCAGTGTGGAGGCGTGGCACCGGAGAACAGGGCCTGGACTGGCTGCGAGGCTGCTGCGGAGAGTAGGGCCTGGAGGGAAGGCGTGGATTTCGAAGGCAAGGCTTGGCCCAGTAGCCCTGTTGTGGAGAACAGGGCCTCGACAGGATGCACCGCTGCAGCGAAGAGGAGCTGGGTGGAACGCGGGACTGCTGAGAGCCACACCTGGTGGGGTGGCGGGGCGGCGGAGGGCCTGGCCAGGCCTAGTTGTGGGGCTGCGAAGAGCAGGACCTGGTGGGGTAGCATGACGGCGACGACGGCGGCGGCGGCGAGCAGGGCCTTGTGAGGACGCATGGCTGCGGAGAGCCGGGCCCGAGCCGGGCGCTTGGCTGCGGAGAGCCGGGCCCGAGCCGGGCGCTTGGCTGCGGAGAGCCGGGCCCGAGCCGGGCGCTTGGCTGCGGAGAGCCGGGCCCGAGCCGGGCGCTTGGCTGCGGAGAGCCCGGCCCGAGCCGGGCGCTTGGCTGCGGAGAGCCGGGCCCGACCCGGGCGCATGGCTGCGGAGAGCAGGGCCTGGTGGAGCGGTGCAGCTTCGATGGGCAGGGCCTGGCCTGGGGGCTTGCCCGCGGAGGGGAGGGCGTGGCGGGGTGGTGCAGCTCCGAGGGGCAGGGCGTGGCGGGGTGGTGTAGCTAGAAGGGGCTGGGCCTGGCGGAGTCGTGCGCCTCCGCCGGGCAGGGCCTGGCTCTGGCGCGCTTTGGCCGCGGCGGCGACGGCAGTGGCAGTGGCGGAGAGCAGGGTCTGGCTGGGGTGCACGACGGCGGCGGCGGCGGCGGCGACGAACAGGGCCTGGTTCAGGTGCATGGCGGCGGCGGCGAGCAGTGCTTGGCTCAGGTGTATGGCGGCGGCGGCGAGCAGGGCCTGGCTCAGATTCTTGGCTGAGATCACCACTGCCTGGCGGGGTGGCGCGGCCACTGAGGGCAGGGCCTGGTCTGGCTGCTTGACTGCGGAGAGCTGGGCCTGGTGCTCGGGCCTGACTTCGGAGGGCAGGGCCTGGCTGGGATGCCTGACCCCACGGAGAAGCCCGAGAACGGCGGCGGCCGCTGGGCTGAGACCCCGGAGAAGATGGCGGCAAAGGCACGGGGCACTCAGGCGCAAGAAGCCCAGGAAACAGACAGCGCCGCCATGGAGGCTTGTGAGCCTGGGCAGCCTCCTCGCGGCCGGGCTGCTTCCTCCCACGGCCTTTCCCCAGGCTCGTGGGCAAAGTCGGAGGCTGGCCAACTCCCCTCAAGGCTTGCACCACGGCGCCCACGCCACCTGCGTGTGAGGCCTGGAGACCTTGCCCCGCCCCGGGCACCAAACATCTCAGCTCGGCGTGGGGACTGCGGCCACCCTGGAGGTCAGCACGCTCCCTCTCCTGCACACCGGCCATGGAGGGCAGCTCTGGGCCCTCGCCATTGATCGAAATGGCGCCGACAGCGGCCAGGGCGGAGGCAGAGGAACCTGCTGTGCCGCTGTGTGGGGCGCCACCACCTGACGGAGAAAGACCGCTCGAGACCGAGACCGAGGGGACCGAGGCACCGGGATCGGGGTTGCCGACACCAGGATGGGCGTCGCCGGGGGCTGGGGCGACCTCGTTCTTCGGCCCTGCGGGCACCTCACCCTGCGGTTGCTTCCGCGCCTTCTCGTCGGATGACAGGGTGGCCATAATGCTAGGTTCTCTCTCAGAGACGCGAGAGCGTGGTTGCAGACGCCGCCTGAGTAGAGCTCTAGGGGAAGGAGTGAGGAGGACGGGCGTGTCCTGGTCGGATTTTCGCTTCTGACTGGTTGACTGGTTGTCACGTGACTCTCGTCTTAAAGGGAGCGAGCCAACCTAGCTCCATCTAGCGCCAAACCAGACCGTGTGCTCCGAGGTTCTGGGGACCGCTGCTGCTGGGTCCACGATGTGAATTCCCCATCCATACCTGGGCCGGGCAGGGGTGGCGATGCTGTCTGTATAAACACTTTGAGTCACCCCAAATCAGTTTAGCTTGTCAGCACCACTCTGGTGGTGAAACTTCCAAGCAGTGACTTGAAAGAAATACCACACTGGCCAACAGGAGATAACCGCTGAGCTGGGCATCCCTCCTGGAATCCCGACAGGACACTGGGCCTACGAGTGACTCTAGAAGAGACTGTCCTGGAACTCCTCCCGGCATCTGCATGACCCCACACAGGGCTCTAGTGGGCTGTAGGGTTGGAGAGCTCCCTGAAAGCAACAAAAGGAATGGGGCCCACACTGCCAGGGCTCGGGATGTTCAGCACTGCTGCCACGCACCAGAGGCGGATTTAGGAATTTTTCCAGTAGGATGCTTCTCCTTGCCTTGCCCCCTGAACACAGACCGGGGTTGCCTGGGATTAAGGATGATACTGTCCTTAAATATGCATCAACATTTGTACGGGCTGCATAGTAATCCACTGATGAATGTACATTCATTTGTTTGACCTACTCTCTAGTTTCTGTTAATACAAATATGCCACGATGCTCAGGCTTGAAGTCCAATATTTAGATCAGATTTTTAGTCATTATTACAGAAGGCCAACCCAAAACAGAAATGCAAATGTAAGAAAGCCAGCACCTAAATTCTGACACACCTGTAAGGCAAGTTACACATAGTTTATTTTATGAAATGGAATCACTTATTCATAGATATTGTTTGGTCACCTGCTTTTTGGGGTCCAGAAAACTCTCTCTCCATGTCAATAAGTAAATTTCCACAAGGCCATTTTTAAGTACAACATACTCCCATTTATACCAGAAGCTTACATCTTCAAACACTCCAATACCAAGCAACTTTTCACCCTCTATAACACATCACATCCTTCTTACTAAAAATTGTTCATATCTTCAATTGTGTCCTTGCTATGGATAGGGTACCAGATGAAGCAATTCTTGGCACAGGCCATGCACAGTTGTAATTCTTTGACCAAAATATTAGCCAGATGTTCTCCTGAAAGTCACGGTTATAACAATTTTGGCCGAATGGAATGGGATGCTTACCGGACCAGAGGAGCGTGAAACACAACGCAAAGTAGAATGGAATGGTATTTGGAGTGTTAAATAATATGGAATGGAAAATGGATTCAAAATGGAATGCAGAATGGGATGAAGTGGAGACTAACTGCGGTGGAAACTGGAATGAAATGGGGGATAGAATAGGGACTTACACAGGGTATGGAATGGAAAATTGAACAAGATGGAAACTGAATGGAATATAATGGGGAAAATGGAAAAGGGAACGGAAATATCTGATGGCGTGTGGAATGGGAAAATATGTAAGTAACGTTATACGAGAAAAAGAATGGAGTGGAATATACAGTGAAGTAAAATATTAAGGAAAATGGGGAGGAAACCGATGGAATAGAATATGCAAGGTCATGAAATCAATGGACTATGAAATTTACATGATAGACTTAAAAGTCCCAGGATGGAATAGCAACAAATGGAATGAAACTGGGAATGAAATATGGAATACAAATTATAAAGGGTAGAATAGACAATGGAATATGTCTGATGGAATATGGAAGATGGGATGGAATATGGAAAATGAAATAGAGGATGTGCTTAAATGAAGAGAATGTGTTCTGCTCATCTACTACTCCATAACTTAGTGTCATGGAACAATGACCATTTGATCATGCTCAGGCATCCTGGAGAGCTAGAATTCAGACCGGGCAGAGGGCAGATGGCTCATCTCTGCTCTATGATGTTGTTGCCTGAGGCCTCAGGTGGGAAAACTTGAATGGCTGTGAGATCATGAGCAAAGAACACCGATCAGTGGGGACTCTTAGATCTTGGCCATAGTATCTGGGTGGATGGTGGGGCCACTTCCTGGAATTGGGAAGACTTGCAGATTGGGGACACAGTGGGAACCTAGTGATTCTCAATGGGAAAAAAAAGATCTGGAAGAGTAAGGTTTTTGTTTGTTTGTTTTTAATTTGGCAAAGAGAGAGAGTACAAGCAGGGGAAGTGGCAGGCAGAGGGAGAAGCAGGCCCCCCGCTGAGCAAGGAGCCCAATGCGGGACTCAATCCCAGGACCCTGGGATCATGACCTGAGCCAAAGGCAGCCACTTTTAACCAACTGAGCCACCCAGGCATCCCTGGCAGAGTAAGTTTTGTTTGCCTCATACTTTATGTTCCAAATGTTCTCAACAAGCATAGATTACTCTTGCATTCAGAAAAATACAGATATTTGCATTCTGGAAAGCAACTAATTTTTAGTGTTTAATTATGATTTAGGCCGTTGTAAGAAACCAGGCTCTCTCATATGCTACCGGATGGGGTTCTACATTCAGAGCACCTTGCCAGATGGAAGTTTGACAAGACATATATAAACATGAAACCCATTTGATGCTACAATTCCTCTTCTAGGCATTGATTCTAAAGAAATACACATATATAAAACCACAATGTTATTTGATCAGAAGTGATTACTGTGGTGTCATTTGTTTTAAAAAAAAAATGGAAACCACCTAAATTTCTGGCAGGATACCGGATGGTCCACAGAATAAACTTATGTAGTTTGTGAGATGTTTTTGAAGAACTTTTAATGCTACTGGGAAATGGCTATGTTATGCAGATAAAAATTATATTCTGAATATACTATTATATATTTATATCTATCACATATATCTAGAATTCAATGTATATTAAAATCTCATTTACTACAGAGTAATGGTGCTCATCCAGGGGCACGGTGCCCTCCACGGGGCACTTGACAATGTTTGGAGATATTTTTGTTTATGACAACTTGGGGAAAGGGGAGGTGCTACTGCCATCCAGTGGATCAAAACTAGGGATGCTGCTTAAAATCCCTGAATGCACAAGCCAGCCTCTTAACAACAAACATTTATCTGGTCCAAATGTCAGTAGTGTCCAGGTTGACAAACCCTGTGGTGGGGTATTTAGAAAATTTGGAAAAGTTTAAAACAAAATTTAAATCACAGTCAATCCTGTCAGTGATCAATAGCTATTGTTAAAAGTTTGGTATGTGTATGTGTTAAATTTTCTGTGGTAACTTTATATTTTATAATCACCAGAAGGGTATATATGAAGTAAACTACTTCATTTTAAGAGTTAATTCTTCCTTCACAATGCACAAAACAGTTTTCAAATATTAACCATATTAGTATGTGCTTAAGTAATGATATACCTTAAGAACTCTCTAATTTCAGTTCATGTAGGGGGAGGGATATTCCACCAGTATCAATCCATCATCACCAATCTCCTGATTTTTACCTTTCTGATAAAAGGCTTCATTTTCAAGTATTTAAGTATTTGGTTAAAAGAAAAACCGTGGCCCACAATGCAATGTATCTGATTATACAGGACAGTGTGGTTGACTAACCAGGTCATAGTAATCTCATCACCCTTTCAGTGACTGGTTTAGGAATGGGCATTCCCCCATCGATATTCCCCATATCAATGAGATGCATGTCTGCTCGGAGTCTCTGGGATTCGTTTTCTCAGTGCTTAAGGAAAGAAAAGAGATATAACAGATTGTTTACATTAAAAATCTCAAAAAGTATCTGATATTATAATTAATAAATGATTTAGCATGGTTGCTGGATATATGGTCAATTTTACAAAATACAATTGGATTTCTATATACTGGCATTAAAATTACAAGGAGAAAAAAAAATGTTAAATGCCATCTATTACATCATCAGAAAAGAAACACCTAGGAACAAATCTAACAAAGGAGTCCTAAGACCTCGGCCCACAGATAGCACTTCCGAGAGAAATTAAAGACAACCTACATAAATCAGACATATGTCTATATATTGGGAGACAAGAGTATGAAAGTGAATAAAAAAGAGAATTCTTGTGAAAATGATCTATGGATTCAATGAATTCCCAACCAAATTCCCAGCTTTTTTTTTTTTTTCTTTTGAAAACAGAAATTGGCAAGCTGCTTCTAAATTACATATGGCTAACAAAGATCCAAGAACAGCCAAAGCCACCTAAAACAAAAAACAAGACTTTTCAGGACTTTCACAGCCAGATAGCAAGACCAACAATGACGCTGTAACAAGATAGTGTGGTATGAGCACAAGAATAGACAAACAGGCCAAGGACACAAAGAGAAGGGTCCACAAACAGACTCACACAAGCAGGGTCACCACATTTACAACAATTGTGCCACATAGAGTGCTCTGGGGAAAGGATGGTCTTTTAACTAAGTGGAGCTGGACTAACTGGATATCCATCCACGTGGGAAAAAATTAACTTTGGCCCCTAACATATGCCGTACACAAAAATTAATTCCAGAAGTTAAAGCTTATTGAAAATAATGTTATGAACAAGTCTTTATGACCTTGGGATAGGGAAAGATAGTGGAAACAGCACACACAAGGCACTAATGACAAAATTTGGACTTCATCAAAATAAGGACTCATTCATCAAAAGACACATTTAGAGAATGAAAAGATAAACCTCAGAATGGGAGAAAGGTATTTGCGACATGGACGTCTGGTGTTGGGGACACAATACCTCCTAAAATCAAGATGGAAAAAAGACAACGCAATGAAAAACTGGCACAATATTTGAACAGGACCTTCAGAAAACAGGACATCCGACTAACTAACTGATGAGCAAATAAAGAGCTACTCATCCTCAGTCACCAGGGATATGCACATTAAAATCCCAGTGAGGTGGGATGCCTGGGTGGCACAGTCTATTAAGCCTCGGACTCTTGGGTTTGGGCTCAGGTCAAGATCTCAGGGTTGTGGGATGGAGCCCCAAGCATTGGGCTCCACGCTCAGGGCAGAGTCGGCTTAAGACTCTCTCTCTCTCTTTCTCTACCCCCCCCCACCCCTTCTTCCTCTGCCCCTCCCCCCTCTTCATGCACGCGCTCTAAATAAATTAATAAATAGTCTTTGAAAAAAATAAATAAAATCCCTGACGAAACATCTATCAGAATAGCCAAGACAACTAACAATATCAAGATTAGGCGAGGATATGGAGGAACTCTCTAATGCTGGTGCAATTGTAAATTGGTACCACCTCTTTGGAAAACTGACACTATCTATCAAAACTGAACATGTACATTCTCTATAACCCAGCAATGCCATCTGTATTAATGGTCCATTCCTGCATAACAAAGTACCATAAACTCAGCGACTTAAAAACGATGTCTGTTTATTAGCTCACGGTTCTGTAGGTCAGAAGTCCATGTGTGGCATGCCTTTGTTCTCTGCTCGGTGTACCACAGGGTGAAATTAAGTGTTGGGTAGACTGTGTTTCTTTGTGGAGGTTCTGAGGAGAAGTCCACTGCCAAGCTCACTTGGGTTATTGGAAGAATTCAAGTCCCACTCTCAGCTCCTGGAGGCTGCCTGCAGTTCCTTGCCACATGGACCCCTCCAGACACCTTCTCATGCTTAGAGTCTCTCAGGAGGGGCCCATTTGAAGAGCTCGCCTCATTAGGGCTGGCCCATCCAAGATGAACTCCCAATGAAGGTCTACTGGTTTGGGACCTTAATACAGCTGCAAAATCTCTTTTCCCACGTAATGTAACATAATCATCACAGGAGTGATATCTGATCATATTCATGAGCTCCCCTTACACTGAACGGGAGGGGATTATACAAGGTTGAGGGTCACTTGGAGTCCTCTTAGAATTTTGCCTACCACAGTATATCACCCTCTGGCCCCCAGTGATCCAGTCTGTCCTACATACAAAATTCACTCACTCCATCCCAGTCTCCAAATTTCTCATGGTATTATGGCAACAGCTCAAGTCTAAGAGCTCATCAAAACTGCACAGCTCAGGGGCGCCTGGGTGGCTCAGTGGGTTAAAGCCTCTGCCTTCGGTTCAGGTCATGATCTCAGGGTCCTGGGATCGAGCCCCGCATCGGGCTGTCTGCTCGGCGGAGAGCCTGCTTCCCCCCTTCTGTCTGCCTGCCTCTCTGCCTACTTGTGATCTCTTTCTCTCTGTCAAATAAAAAAATAAATAAATAAATAAATAAATAAATAAAATCTTAAAAACAAAAAACAAAAAACTGCACAGCTCAAAGTCCAGAAACTCATCATCCTAGTCATCCAGATCAGGCATGGATGAGGTTCCCGGGCATAATCCATGCAGTACAACTCCCGGGGCACAATCCCTCTCCAGTTGAGGACTGGTGACGCTAAAGTGACAGACAAGCTATTTTTCCCAACACACAATGGTGGGATGGGCATAGGATAACAGCTAGAACAGTCTGGTTTGAAAAGGGGGCAGGGACAGGAAGGCAGAAAGGAATTAGAGTCCCAAAGCAGTTTAGAAATCCAGCTGGGAGAACAACAGCCAGAATTCTTTGATAAAGTTTCAAAGCCTAGAATAATCCTTGGTTTTTAAATTCCAGATCTGCCCTAACACTCTGCTCAAGGCAATCTAGGTTTTTCCTACTATGCTATCCATATTCTGCTACCTCCAACCTCTCCCTTAGCCATATAGGCAAGTTTGTCATTTATATTTTCTTCTTTCCACATAACCGCAGGCAAGGATCTTGTTAAACCTTCTGCCACTATATGGCAGGGATTCCCCTTCTTCCAGTTTCCAATAACGAACGAGTCCCTCGCTTCCTTCTGAGCCCTCACCAGCGATGTCCTTAAAGTTCAGATTTCTTATCCTAATGTCCTCCATGGGGGGGGGGGGGGAGGCGGGATCTGAGGGGAAGATGAACCATGAGAGACTGTGGACTCCGAGAAACAAACTGAGGGTTTTAGAGGGGAGGAGGGTGGGGGGATCAGTTGGCCCGGTGATGGGTATTAAGAAGGGCATGTACTGCATGAAGCACTGGGCGTTATACACAAACAAAGAGTCTTGGAACACTACATCAAAAACTAATGATGTACTGTATGGTGACTAACATAACAATAATAAAAAAAAAGACTTTTTTTTCCCCCCTAAATATGTTTATTTTTTCAGTGTTACAAGAATGATTGTTCATGCACCACGCCCAGTGCTCCATGCAATACGTGCCCTTCTCAATACGCACCACCAGGCTCGCCCAAACCCCCACCCCCTCTCCTCCAAAACCCTCAGTTTGTTGCTCAGAGTCCACAGTCTCTCCTGGTTCATCGCCCCCTCCGATTTCCCCCCATTCACCCTTTCCTTTCTTCTCACAATGCCCTCCATGATTTTCTTTATACTCCACACGCAAGTGAGACCATAAGATAATTGACTCTCTCCGCTTGACTTATTTCACTCTGCATAATCTCTTCTAGTCCTGTCCATGTTGATACAAAATTTGGATATTCATCCTTTCTGCCGGAGGCATAATATTCCATTGTATAGATGTACCACATCTTCCTTATCCACTCATCTGTTGAAGGGCATTTTGGTTCTTTCCACAGTTTGGCGATTCTGGCCATTGCTGCCATGAACATTGGAGTACATGTGGCCCTTCTTTGTACTGCATCTGCTTCTTTGGGGTAAACACCGAGTAGTGCAATTGCAGGGTCCTAGAGTAGCTCTATTTTTAATTTCTTGAGCTCTATCTTTAATTTCTCTTCTTTTAATTTCTCCACACTGTTTTCCAAAGTGGCTGCACCAACTTGCATTCCCACCAACAGTGGAGGAGGGTTCCCCTTTCTCCACATCCTCTCCAGCATTTGTTGTTTACTGTCTTGTTGATTTGGGCCATTCTAACTGGTGGAAGGTGGTATCTCAGTGTGGTTTTGATTTGAATCTCTCTGATGGTTAAAGATGATGAACATTTTTTCATGTGTCTGTTAGCCATTTGTAGGTCTTCTTTGGAGAAGTGTCTGTTCATGTCTTCTGCCCATTTTTTGACGTGATTATGTTTTGTGAGTGTTGAGTTTGAGGAGTTCTTTATAGATCTTAGATATCAGAACTTTGTATTTCAGACCAATATCCCTGATGAATATGGATGCCAAGATTCTCAACAAGATCCTAGCTAATAGGATCCAACAGCACATTCAAAAGATTATTCATCATGACCAGGTGGGATTGATCCCTGGGATGCAAGGGTGGTTCAACATTC
>JAPYYJ010001421.1:0-14188 GCA_028533885.1 Nasua narica | reverse complement strand
AAAAAATTAAATCTGAGAGGAGAAATCTTTTACTCCAAAAGTATTACAAGAATTTACTAATTTATGTGGCCAGAAATCTAAGAAATAAACACAGGAATGTATTCTGAGGGTGTCAAATTAAGGAGAGAAGATCATCTTATTTCAGGCTGAATTTACCGATATTGGTCCCTTTCCTGGTTACTGTGGCCTTGTTGTACAAGACTGAGCATCTGGGAGTGGTTCTAATGGTTCAGTTTGTTGGCTGAAATCTGGCCCTACATGAGAAATCTGCCAATACTGTTGTAGAAATGGAATTCAAACACTTGCAGAGATAGGAAGGTTAAAATGGATTAATTATGTATGACTCATCCACTCGTTGTCTAGTCATGGTTTTCCAAAGGGCCCACATTGCAGCTTGACTCTTTTGTTTGTCTCCTGAGCATCCTTCCTCACTTTTCCATAGATGTTGATCCCAAGAGCTCTCCTAAATAAATAACCTGAAAACTAAATACCATCTCAGAATCTGCTTTCCAAAGAACCCAACAGGTAGCACCCGTTATAGCCTCATCTCAGTTACAAAAATGAGAAATGTAACCTGAAACCAAATTACTTTCCTTAGTGTGCGTGCGTGTGTGTGTGTGTGTGTGTGTGTATTTGTTTTCCCTTTTCTTTTCTCTCACTCTAGCCCATCTTTATATGTATGAACATACTGTGTATGTTGGAGGCTAGCTTTTAGTTTAGTCAAAGTGGCAGAATATCAGGAAGAAGAATGGAAATCATCCTAATGTTCTGGACCTAAATCCAGTGACTGTGCTAGATGAGGCCACATTTTGCCTCTCATTAGGAGGTGGTGAGAGTTTGGTTGTCCTTTGGTTACCATTGTGTTAGGAGCAATATTTTTGGAAATGTTGAGAAGGGAAGAAGGATCTGGGAAGATGGTAGGCAAAGTGGAGAACTGTGATGAACATTAGTCATTTGGGTTGCCTGGAACCTAAGAATGTCCTTCATATTTTGAGGGAAAGTCCTGAGAGAGGTGGGAAGTGATTCTCTCTGCAGAACTCAAAGGGGTGGACCATCCTTTCCTTAGCTTGGCTATCTAGCAGCTGGGGCAGTGACTTGTGACCCATGTGTAGCCAATGAGATTCTCTAGCATCAAACTTTAGATGTTGATGGAATGACACAAGTAGCGTGGTCAGTTCATAATAGTTCCTGTAGACTGCAGCAAACTCCCCAGTCCAGTGTGATTATAGCAAAAATTTTGGTGGCTAAGGAGCATTCCACCTAGAAGGGTGGCATTGTAGGCAGACTATCTCTAGGCAAGACCGTGGCTAGGTTTCCTTTGGTTCTCAGTTGTTTCATCTTCTTGCCAATTCTGTAAAGTGTCCAATGCCTGTGCAGTCAATTCCCTCTTCTTGAGTTAGGCAGAATCTGTCTCTGTAATTCGCATTCCAAGCTCTAGCTAGGCATACAAATACCCTGGGACACTCATAAATTCTAGGAGTACTAGTACCTAATGGGGTTGAGTAGTTCAGGCACTTGAACTTTAAGGCCGATCAGTGCAGGGTTGCTGGACATAGAGAGGAATGAACACTTCCACAGTACTGAGACCCTCATGTGAAAACACTTCCTTGTTCTTTGCCCTAAGAATCCTGGGGCTTTGCAGTGAAGAAAATGACTCGGTGATAGGCCAGCAAATATAAATGACAGGGACTTACTGTTCTGTGGCCTTGACTATGTTCCTTGTAGTCTTTATTCTCTGTTTTCCCTGATTATAAGTGACACTGGGACATTTTGTGTTGGCAGGAATATATCTCAGATGCCCCACTCCCTAAAAACAAACAAAAAAAAAACCCAACCTGGTTTTATTTACAAGTGGTTGCCAGTGAACTGAGGAGCAGCTGTATCATAGACTAGAACTGGTCACTAAGTGAGGGACCCAGGGCCATCTTTGCATTTCTGCCACAGCTATAAAACTGGCAGACACAAAGAAATGCGTGATCCTCCAGTCAGAAACTTGAGAGCCGTTGACTTTCTCTTCATCAAAGCAAGCCCCCAATTCACTCGCTTAGATGCGTCTCAAATTTATAGGTCAGATTTATGAAGACCATGCAATGGCAAGAAGAGAGGTTGCTTGGCAGACTCCAACAGACTGCCCAGACCACAAACTCTTACGCATTTCTTCTTAACCCTTATGACATTTTCATTGCAACTGGCGAGTAACACATGTCCTCTTACGTAAATGGCAGAGGATGTTAGAGAGTGTTGTGTTTGTTTCAGTTAATCCACAAAAGGGGCAAGTTAACTCATAGCACCTGAAAAGTAGGGATTAGTTAATCCCTTAGGATCCAGGAAGGGGTTGAGAAAGGAAGTCTGAGCTCTAAAGACCATCCTAGGGACCAAGAATAAACAAAGCCAAATTTCTTTGTAGTCTAAGTCTGATAGCAAAACACTAATATTCCCTTCCACTATGGACTGAATGTTTGTGTCCCCTTGCCCCCCACACTCCCAGAGTCAAATGTTCAAGTCTTAATTCCTGGTGGCATTTGGAGAAGGGACCTTTGGGAGGTAACTAGAGTGAAGGCTAATGAATGAGATTTAGTGCTCTTTTAAGAAGAAACATGAGAGAGCTCTCTCTCTCTCTCTCTCTACCATGTGGGACATAACCAGAGGACGGCCATAGCATACTGGGGAAGGGCTCTCACCAGGAATCAAACTAGCCAGCCAGCACCTCAATCTTGGACTTTCTAGCTTCTAGAACTATGAGAAATAAATAATTGTTGATTAAGCTACCCAGTCCACTGTATTCTGCCCTAGCAGCCCGAGCAGACTGAGACTGAGACAGCTTCAGACTAAGAAGGCAGCAGGTTTCTCGTGGGAAGATGGGAAGATATTCACTAACTTAATGTGATTATAATAATGGCTTGGATCACACACACAACTCAACTACCAGGAATTGAGAAAACCTACAGTCTTAGGAAGGTTATAGACAGAACAGCCATCATTTTACTCGTCAAAATTCACTGAGCCCTGGCTATACACCAGAGCCCGTGCTCAAGGCTGTACGTACATTTTCTCATTTCATTCTCTCAGCCATGCTCTGGGATAGGTTCAATGGTGTTCATTTTACAGATTAGACTCAGAGAAGATAAAGTCACTCATCAACGTCTCTTTCTCTGTGTGACAGGGTATGTCAGAATCCAGTTCTGTCTGATTCTGCAGCCCAGGCTGTTTTTACTAGAGATGGAGCAAAATATCCATGAAATGTCTGCCCACCAGACAGGCGTGTTTATCTGCTCAGAGCTCATCCCTGCCCTTTTGAGGTTAACAACAACCAGGGTGTGGGTTTTGTTTTTTTTTTTCACCACATGTCCCTGGGTACCACTGTCAGATTCAGAACCCCAGGCTGCCTGGAAATTTGATCCTACCCAGTGTGGGATCTTTCATATTCTTCTGTTCTTTGGCCTCACGGTTTACATAAAGCACAACATCAATCCAGTTTACTCTGGACGGAGTTCTAAAAGAAAGCACATTACTTTACATGCATGGGGAAGAGAAGATCAGGGAGTTAGGTTTGAGACACACTTTGTTTGTGAGAGCGCTTTGTTTTGTCACAAGGGCCTTTGTCACGTGTACTTTAAAAGAACCCAAACAACCAAACCACTGAGATGGAGAGTGGTTTTAAAGACATACGGTTTGAATCACCCCTGTTCCATGGAGTCCCAGAAACAAGAGCTGAAAATGACCTGCTTGGCCATCTTGCCCTTCCGGAGCCAATCCATATGGCTTCCTGTGGATGAGGCTGCCTTAGCTCCATGGGGTTCCATGAGCCAAGTGTGGGGGAACTCCTCATTTCCCTCCTCCATGAGTCGGCCACTGAAGAGTTCTTACTACTTGGAGATTTTCCCAACCCCAAGTCAAAGTTTTCTTTTGTTCTGTTTCATTTAATTATTCCTCCTTTATGCTGCTGAGCCTCTGACTCATACTTTTGTCTCTAGCAGTTTCCACTCTTTCCAAAGGCTCACAGTCTTGGGGGAGTTTCCCCAGTGCCCTGGCTGTTTGTTTATTTATTTGAGAGAAAGAGAACATGAGAGGGGGGAGGGTCAGAGGGGAGAAGCAGACTCCCTGCTGATCAAGGAGCCTGATGTGGGATTCAATCCCAGACTCCAGGATCATGACCTGACCGAAGGCAGATGCTTAACCAACTGAGCCACCCAGGCGCCCTCTGACTGTTTAGAATGCTCACCAGTGCTTTACCTTCTCCAAGCTAGGGAACCGCTAGCATGAAGCCCCAAGACTGACACACATGAGGGCTTGGGTGGTGGTAGCGAGTCTAGCTGAGTTTTCCCTGGGTATTCTCTTCATAGCTAGTATTTCTTAAAAGTTGCTATTAATATGTCCTAAATGACAGAGAGGAGTGAACACGTAACTCAGGCAGATCTTCAGGTAGTCCAAGGTAACTTGAGATTTCTTTGACATCACCTACTTTGTCTATTAATATTTATATAATTTTTAAAATATTTTATTTATTATTTGAGAGAAAGAAAGAGTGCGAGACAACGGCGGGTGGGGGGGGAGAGGGGCAGAGGGAGACGGAGAAGCAGATTCCCCTCTCAGCAGGGAGTCCAACGTGGACCATGATCCTGCGAGTCTGAGATCATGACATAAGCCAAAGGCAGACCCTTAGCCAACTAGCCACGCAGGCACCCCTTAAATATTTGTATCTTAAATGCACCTGTGTTATTTTAGGGAGAAAATATTTTAAACGCTAACCAATTAAACTACTCAGTCTTCCACCGTCCCCCCAACGTGCAGCTCCAAGCCTGCAAAATCCTTAAGTAAAATTGTCATTGTAGAAATGTGCTTTATGCTAAGTCTGCAACCTCAGAAAACCTTAAACATTATAAGAATATAAATCCCAGGCTGAGAAGCACGACCCTGGAGAAATACAAAGTGCTATCAGAGTCAAGTAGGGAATGAAGGATCTGGAATAAAGGAAGGGATGAGAGAGGGTTCAGCTGATAGAAGACGAACATGACCTGTCTTTGGGCTGACCATGTTGCGGCATCCTGAATCTGTGAAAGTCGGGAAGGTTATTTAACACCTCTGACACTCAGCCTCTGCATTGGGGAAAATGAGGATCACAGACTTCTTTGTGAGATTTCAAAGACAGAATATTTGCGAAAACGCTTAGCCCAGGTTTAGCATTCTTGGCAGTAAAGAAATGTTACTTGCTTTTTATTTGGGGGAGGGCTCTGGAGGAGATGGCGATAAAGAGAAGAAAGCTATTCAAGGCTCTTTCTGGGTCATTTATCTTCCTAGCGTCACCTTCTCCAGCGCCACTCATTTGCTGGAACAGAAAACTTCCAGCTCAAATACTCAACCCCTGCTTGGTCTTGGCCAAATGTGGCCTGTTTTAAGAGTCCTCCCCTTACCGTTGAAAAGAACTTGGAATTAGGGTTGTTGCCAGTGTTGTGCTGGGGGCGGGGGTGGGCCGTGGGGGTCTGCCCACCCTCTGAGCGTCAGTTCTCATCTCTACTCTCCACCTTCTCCCCGGGCCTTGGCCTTGTTTCCTGAGTGCATTTCCTCAATTACTTCATTGAGAGCGAAATCTGCCATGAACACCACATCTATGCAGCGGGGCCTGGCATCTGCATAAACCTCATTAACTCCTTCTTGCCAAGATATGGCCTGGTGTGTAGGGTTTCTGTCCCCGTGTTGTTTTGTTTGATCAGCCCGTTGTCTGTCTCCCTTTCCTATGTAGGTAGGCCTTGACATCTGCACGACTCATTTACCACCTCTTAACATGGGCTGAGTCAAGGTGATTGTCAGATTTTTGTTCTTTGCATTTTTTTTCACATCACTTCAGTATCTGACCCCCTTCTGATTTGAATGATACTTCCCATAAGTTGAGGTGGGAGGTAGGACCTCACCTCCTGCTAAGGAAGCTGACAGGCCAGATGTTTCCCCATCCTCAGCCCTGGCAGCTAGAAGATGGGTGCCTGACTACACTGGCTCCAACAGAAGCTTCTGCCTGGGTCTCTGAATTTGGAGGCAGTGATTCAGAGTATCAGGGAGCAGGTCAGAATTGACTTCAGAGGTGGAAGTGTGGCCCACATTGTGTCCTGGCATCAGAAGTGGCCCCCAAATCCAGGCTAGTTCCCTGGCAGAAATGTGGTTGAGAATTTAGATGCTCATCCATTCTTTGCTATTCCTGCCCATTTTCTTTTAAAGATTTTATTTATTTATTTGACAGAGAGAGAGCGCTAGTGTACAAGCAAGGTGAGTGGCAGGCAGAGGGACAAGCGAGCTCCCCACTGAGCAAGGAACCAGCTCGATCCCAGGACCCTGGGATTGTGACCTGAGACAAAGGCAGACGCTTAACCGACTGAGCCACCCAGGCGTCCCGATATTCCTGCCCATTTTTGAACTTGTTTGTTGGGGTGTCCCATCAATTTTCTGAATGAATTCATGCCCTTCCATAAATCCTTTTGTGCTTTGGGTAACCAGGGTGTGTTTCCGTCATTTGTATCCAAGAACGCCGACCCAAGAAAATCTTTTAATGCAGGCTGGCCAACCAGTCATAATGCTGCCATCTGCTGGACCAATTGTTTCCCTTCTGTACCACCGGGGGGATCATGACCTCTGGGAAGTAGAAACTGTACTGGGGTGAGCGCTGTGGGGAGTCTCCCCCAATTCTCCAGCAATGAAGAATTTGTTCGCTGAGATGCTGGGAGTGCTGTTGGTGGATGACGTTTGGCTGTCAGCCCCTTCAGTGATGGCCTCATCGGGAGACAGCGACCTTGCCCAGTCCACATCCCAAGATGGCTCCCATCCAAGCACTGGTGGATGTGGCCATGTCAGCCCTGCTGGGGACAAGTCTGAAGGGCCATTCTAACTCCAAGACTCCCTGTGAGGTTTGCTGAGGCTGTCACTGGCCAGGCATGGCAGCTTGGCCCCTCCCCGACCCCGTCCAACCCTGCTTCTCCCAACCCTATCCCTTTATCAGGTGTTGATCTTAATAACCGCCTTAAGAAGCCTCCTACATGCAGATCTCCATCTCAGAGTTTTCTTCTTGGGAAACATTGTCTTTTGATAACTAAATTGAAGAACTGGGCTAGGTTAGAGTAAGGGCAAATATATACTTGCAGAAAAATGGAGTGATTCCTTTTATAAACAGAGAGGCTATACTTCTCTTCCCTAAGAACTCTTGCTTCTCTGCAGACCTCTCTTCACCCTCTTCCTCAAGTTTCTTACATACCCCCAATCCTTAAATATGGGAGTACCTCAGGGCTTCATCCCGGGCCATCTTTTCTAGATGGCATCAACCACCAACCTGAATTGTTGGCTTCAAGGTCAGTTGACAAGTCTGTTTGTTATATCCCCAATATCTATAATAGTGCTTGGCCCTTAGTAGCCACTAAATAAATACCCATTTTAGTGACTGCAAGTTCATATCCTTTACATTTCTCTGTTGGGGAAAAGAAAGCTAACTTAGCAGCTGCAAGGAAAAGGTTTGAAGAGAAGAAGATTTAGGTTGAGCTTCCGAAGTGATCTGTTATTTTTTCCCTTTTAAAAAAAAATGTTTTATTTATTTATTTATTTATTTATTTTTAAGATTTAATTTATTTATTTGAGAGACAGAGAAAGTGAGAGAGAGCATGAGAGGAGAGAAGGCCAGAGGAAGAAGCAGACTCCCCACGGAGCTGGGAGCCTGATGTGGGACTCGATCCCGGAACTCAAGGATCATGACCTGAGCCGAAGGCAGTTGCTCGACCAACTGAGCCACCCAGGCGCCCCTATTTATTTACTTATTTATTTATTTAATTTATTTAGAAATATTTATAAATAAATATTTATTTATTTATTTACTGGGGGTAGAGAGAGAGTGAGTGAGCACATGTGCATGCACACGAGCAGCAAGAAAGGCAGAAGGGAAGGAAGAGGGAGGGGGAAAGAATCTCAAGCAGACCCTGTGCTGAGTGCAGAGCCCTACGCGGGGCTCTATCTCAAGACCCCAAGATCATGACTTGACTGAAACCAAGAGTCTGCTGCTCAACCAGCTGAATCCATCCAGGCACCCCCTTTTTTGCTTTTTTGGTGTAGTCTCACAGTTTTTGTTTCTTAGAGCCCTTCTTCAGTCATTTCCTCACCCCTTACTTTTATTCTTCATTCACATCACAGTGCACAAAGTTAGTGTGTCTAAAGTGCTATTCTCATAGGGAAAATACTGTTTTAGCAGATACCAGTAATAGAAATTGGAAGCGTACTGCATAATAATCAGAAGCATCTCAGCGTCAGCTGTGCTTATTTTGTTTGGTTTTGCGAAGGAGAATAACCTCCACTCTCTCATTTGATGTCTACAATGCTTTGAGGCCATTCTTACAATTTTTATTTCATAGTTGATGAAACTGACAGAGAACATAACTTTTCCAACCCAAATTACACAGGCAGCAAACAAAGAATCAGGAGTCAAATTCTTGTGTTTCATTCTAAGTTCCAGTGCATGCTCTATTTTTTTTTTTTAATATTATGTTGTTGAAGCCAAAACCTAAAACTGAGGGCACATTTGGGTTGCCAGGTAGGGGAGGACTGCTCAGGTTCTAGCATAAACCACTGCACAGTAAGATCTGTCCTCTTTACCAAATCTGAAACCAAGTTTCTTTCTGTGATGCCTCTTGGAAGACTAAGGCTTCTCAACCCTATCGTCTGGCTGTCTAGCTTTTTCTGGAAAAACTCCTGGATGAAATGGAAGCCCATCTTCATGTGGACGGTACATCCAATTCATAGGATTTACGGACAACATTTGTCATGGGAATCAAAGTATCAGCTAAGGTAGGAAAAGCAAAACTAAGTAGCAGGGCATAGATAGGCCATCTGCACTGATTCAAATTTGACAATTTTACTCAACTACCATGGGAGCAAAAGCACCCTAATAGAGCTGTTTCTTTAAAATTAAGGAAGGAGAGAAGAGTGAGTCCTTCTTGAGAGAAGGACCAAGTAGCACCCTGAGAGTGATCTGGCTGGCCCCAAGCTCAAAGCTGATTTATGTCTCCCCAGACTATGGTCTTACCCACAGAGCTCTTCAGGCCAGAATAGCAGCTGTGACTACGCTATACTTTTCATTTGGAAACAAATCTTCCTTTCCAGTTTTCCAAGCCTTTCTGTCTAACCATGTTCCTGGCACACTGTTTGATCACAGCTCAGAGATTTTTAACCTGCTTGACAAATACTGTGGATGAATTTTCCAGGAATGCTAACCTAGACATGAAAACAATGTTTGATCTTAAGTAATAGTTTCTTTTTTCTTTTTACCCACTGTCATGCACAAAATATACCTCAATAAGCTGCTGACTCTGTGTGTGTGTGTGTGTGTGTTTGCACACTGGAAAAGCAATTTCATCTTATTGATGGAGGAGGGGAGTGCCTGAAAGGTTTTGCTCTGGTCTGACTGGTCACATAGGGGATAGGCAAATTCATTGTTGATACTGTGGAAGAACTGGCAAAGGATAGAGCAAGAAAATGTCAGTATAGGCTCCTTATGAGGTCTGGGTAATAGTTCTTAAACATCTGTACTCTTGGCTCACTGTTACTCATCTGAAAGTCACCTTTACCCAGATTTGTAACCACTTCAGTGGAGCTGGAGATTTCTATTATTATTTCCACTTCCCTACCTTTGTTTAAAGATTTTATTTATTTATTCATGAGAGACAAAGAGAGAGAGAGAGAGAGAGAGAGAGAGAGAGAGAGAGGCAGAGGCAGAAATAGAAGGAGGCTCCCAAAGGAGCAGGGAGCCCAATGCAGGACTCGATCCCAAGACCCCCGGATCATGACCTGAGCCAAAGACAGACACTTCACCATCTGAACCATCTAGACACTCCCTACTTACTTTTTCTTTAAAGATTTATTTATTTGAGAGAGAGAAAGAGAGAGAGAGAAAACACGTGCATGTGTGCATGCACGCGAGTGGGGGGTGGCTAAGGCAGAGAGAGAGTGGGTTTTAAGCAGGCTCACCACTGAGCACGGAGCCTAGTGGGGCTCTATCCATCCACCCTGAGACTGTGATCTGAGCCAAAACCAGGAGGTCGGCTGTTTAACTGACAGCAGCCCCCAGGCACCCCTCCCCTACCTTTTCAAAGCCAATATTTCTTGAGTAATCACCACCTGCTATGCGCCATGTTAAGTGATTTGGGAAGATCGCTTTGCCAAAGCTGCGCAAGCCCAGAGGTGGGTATTAATTACCATCTCTACCTACACATGAGCATGTGAAGTAGGCATGGGTTAAGAAACGTGTCCAGGGTCCTAGAACTAGTAAGAAGCAAAGGCTATATTCAAACCCAGGAGTGTCTGATTCCGGACTCCACTTGTCTCATTAAACCAAACTGTCTCCACCTCGAAGCTGCTGAAGGTGCTTGCTTGCCGAGAAGGTGCCAAACCGTCTCCAGGTTCCAGGCTTCCAGCCGTGGCCTCCAAGCCTTCTGGGAGAGCTTGGTAGGTGTCTGCATGCTTTTCAGACCAAATGTGGGGTGAGACTTAGTAACCTGGGAAGCCAAAGAGAAGATTAGTTTAACAAACACAGACTTTCCCTCGCACAGAACAGTGTTGCTGGCCGAGGGCTGTGATGTTTATTAGCAGTGGAGACAAGGACCTGCCTGCCCAGGAGTTTTATGACATACCAAGAACTCTGTCTGTGGCCTTTCCTACTTCTGAGAAAACCAGATGCCAGGAAACAGGATTGGAGTAAGTAAAATATAAAACTGATGTAGAGCACATCCCAGCTGTTGTAACGCCCGCTGAGGACGTCAGCCCTAAATAAACCCTCAAAAAACCATCATGGTCTTTACAGTCCAGGTTTTGGTTCTTTTTTACTTCCTTCTGTAGTTCAGGTTTTGTTTCTTCATTGCTTCTTCTGAGTGGGACACATTCTTTAAGGTGTTTTAGATAACGCCAGATTTTCTCAACATTATGGGGAGAAATACAACTTTGATGTTTTTAAAAGATCTGGCCCATGCCCTTCATCAGATGAATGGATAAAGAAGATATGGTCCATATGTACAATGGCCTCCATCAGAAAGGATGAACACCCAACTTTTGTATCAACATGGATGGGACTGGAAGAGATTATGTGGAGTGAAATAAGTCAAGTAGAGAAAGTTAATTATCTTATGGTCTCACTTTTGTGTGGAGCATAAGGAAAAACATGGAGGGCATTGTGAGAAGGAAGGGAAGGGTGAATGGGGGGAAATCGGGAGGGGAAATGAACCATGAGAGACTGTGGACTCTGAGAAAAACACTGAGGGTTTTGGAGGGGGGTGGTTGGGCAAGCCTGGTGGTGGGTATTGAGGAGGGCACATATTGCATGGAGCACTGGGTGTGGTGCATGAACAATTAATTTTGTAACACTGAAAAAATAAAATAAAAGTATTTGGGAAAAAAAAATCTGGTCCATACAGATGGTATGTGTGTGGGTGGGGGGTAATTTTTAGGATGTTTTGGCTTGCCCATAGCAGAAAAATAAACTCAAGTTGTAATCATAAATAAAATGTATTAATTTAAATAACTGTGCAGTCCAGTAATAGTGAGTCCTTAGGCTGGGTTTGATCCAGTGGGATCTGGACCTAGATCTTGTTCTGCTTTGCCTTCCAAGGGTTTAACATCATTATAAAGTCCTTGCATGGTTTAAACTGGCTGCTGGCAGCAATTCAAGCCAAATGTCTTCTTGTTTACATCTGGGAAAGAAAAAGGTAATCTTCTCTCCACCATCTAACCAAAGTCTTTTGCTTAACTATGATCAATTTAGACATGAGTACATCCATGAATCAACCATGGTTGCCACGTGAACTGTAAGAGGTTGACTCCACCAACTCCAGGAGTGGGTCCAGACTGGCTTAAGCCAGTGAGTATAATCCCCACTCTGTTTCTGTAGTAATTGGTTCAGGATTGGATGCGTAGCTGGCGTCTAACCCATGCTGGAAATGGGATTCTTTGGCTAGAGTGGTTGTTTCATAGTAAATGGAAGTCCGCCCAATGGAGGCCAAGCATACAGCTGCACCATCTACTTCAGGAGGCAGGAGGAAAGTATAGTCAACGAGTCGGCACTATCTAATTTTTGGTCATTGAGAGAAATACTCACACATAAGAAAATTAGTTACCTTATTTTAAACAACTTTAATCCTATTTGCATGCCAATTCTGCCTCTACTTAACCAAATAGATAACAAATTCCTAGTTCATCTTCCATGCAATGTTGAGGCAGATAATAGCCAGTAGAGTCACTATTTCTGGTTAAAAAAGAGTTCAGAAACAGCTCTAGCTTTGGGGTGGTGTCTTGTTTTTCCTTAAAATTTTTCTTATTAAATTTCTATATATAAAAGTACACATATACATAAAATGACAAGAAAATGTTCATACCATATTCACTGCATAAGTGCAAAGTTATGTAATGCAAATCTTAAAATTTTTCTCCATCTCAATTACCCCAGAGATAATCAATATGAACACCTTACTATGTATTTTTCCACGTTTTTTTCCCACAAAGAGTATAACCACATGTATAGAGTTGTTGTGGCCAGAGTTTTTAATAAAACAATGAAATATCATGTACATTACAAATATCTTTTCTCACTTGACAATACATCATTGATATATTTCCATATCAATATCTGTAGATATAACTTATTTTTTTAGTAGATCCCGATTTGGAATATGTGCTACAAAATTTATCCAACTATTGTGTTATTCTATTTTTTAAAATATTTTATTTATTTATTTGGCACAGAGAGAGAGAGAGAGGGAGAGAGAAATCACAAGTAGGCAGAGAGGCAGGCAGAGAGAGAGGGGGAAGCAGGCTCCCTGCTGAGCAGAGAGCCCGATGTGGGGCTTGATCCCAGGACCCTGAGATCATGACCTGAGCCAAAGGCAGAGGCTTCAATCCACTGAACCACCCAGGCACCCTATGTTATTCTATTCTATTTTTCATAGGCATTCAAGTTATTTTCATTTATTTGCTACAGAAAACAATGCGATTTCACTTCATTTAATTCAGAATGGTATGTAAATTATATTTCAATAAAACTGTTATAAAATGTGTGTGTGTGTTTGTGTGTGTGTGTGTATTTTCAATGAATCTATTCTCAGAGCTTGATCCTATGCTTAGCCCATGGTATCAACTAAGTAAATGTTTGTTCACTTAATTTCCCTTTATAACATGGATTTAGAACATTAACCAAAGTAGTAAGTAAGTGATGAGAAGTACATTCCAAGGCATTTACAAATCTTCAAATTCTTAATACCACTTTTATCAGTCAAGGTTTGACAGGAAACAGATTCATACAAGGACTGAGGTCAGTTAGATGAATGAACTAATGATGAGGGTAAGGGTCAAATTAAAGGAAATCAACTCAGAAGAGTGAAGTAGCCCCAAGCTAGCAGAAACCCTAACCTGACCCCTAAGCCTGAAGACCAAGGAGTGGGAGCCAACACTGGAATTCTGAGAAGGTGCTACCTCTGGAGGGGAAGGCTGGCTGGAACAGTAAAGTGGCTTCAACAGAGGAACTTGGTCCCTACCTATCCATGGCCTGCCAGGAAAGAGTTCTAGGCGGATAACTGTCCCTACCTCATTCTCCTGTCCTTTCCTCTCCTGCTGTTGCTTCCCATTGGCCGATACTAACTGGAGAGAAAGGAAACTCAAAGATGCTGTTGCCAAAGGTCAGCTTTTTTGCCCGCTGAGCAAGATGGAACAGTATAGAGCCAATAGCTTATGGTAGCATATAGTGTACCTCTTAGAGTTCAGGAATTGAGTGAAAAATCTAAATGTTACTTTCAGGTATAATTGCATACACATGGGACTAGAGTAGTTTGCAAAGCTGTTTTCTTTTTCCAGCAAAGGCACACTTTTTTTTTTTTTTAGCTCTTTATTTTTACTGTCAACATTTGCAATAAGAACAAATAAAAAATTGCAAGCTCTTCCATACGGGATCATATCTGTGCTCCATGGTAACTTGCGAAGGGATGACTGGTTGGTTGCTTCTGGAACTCCTTTCTCATTAGCCTCATCATACCCAGATGGGCTAAAAGACAAATCATCCCAGAAAAGAACTCCATCCTAGCTTGGTGGGGCTGAGGATGAGTGATATTGTATGATTCAATTATTATCTCACCAGCCCACTCTGTGACAAGGGTTCTACCAGACACCAGGAAGAATATAAAGAGGA